>JAVSCE010000493.1:0-287636 GCA_032199065.1 Smutsia gigantea | reverse complement strand
AAAGACCCAGACTTAATGAGCTAATCAGTTAAACCTCAAAAAGCCAGGAGTAACTTGGCCTGGAATGTTTGAATATTCCCCAGATAAAGGAGGGTACCTCAGCATAGCCCATGTCTTTATTGTGTTAATCATGCAGGCCCAGATTTTTTTTTTAACTTTACCTATATGCTGGTTTTTCTCCTTCAGCCCTAACCAAGTAATTTGCAACCTGGGGAACTAATTTAGCAAGCAGGCCCAGCCATAAACAATATAGTAAAAGGCAGGAAGGATTCCACCTTAAAAATAAGATTGCATTTTAAAACCCAGAAACTTAAGAAGTAAGATTCTTAACTTACTCTTTAGCAAACAGATAATAAATAACTCAGCCCATCTTGGGGGCTGGGCAGGTGGTCTTGTCTGATATGCTCCCAGACCAAGATGCTGGTATCTCAGGGAGAAATCAGAAAGCAGTAAATTTCTTGTGTTAAATTAATTTTAAACATTCAGGGACCACTTAACAAGTTTGCACCCCCAGCCCTTAGTCACATTCCTGAAAAATCCTTAAAAGGGGGTAACCCCAACCTTTCAGGACGTTCCTCTCTCTGAGGTCCCCCACCCTTTGTAAGTGCATCTTTGACTTTTCCCAACCTTTTAGGAGTTCCTCTTCCCTGGGGCAGCCAGCCCACACTCCCCTTTCTCCAAGCGTGCTCCTTTTTGCCTTAAATAAACTTCTCACCGCTCAACTTAAACGTTTTGTCTCTGTGCTTTTCCAGTGGTAAGTGTTTTTGTTACTTTGTTTTGTCATTCTAATCCTCTGGATTTCAGCTTAAACCTTCATTCTCTCTGTCCTATCTCAGACAAGAAGGGAGGGGCCGCTGAGAGCTCAGATCTGGGCTTGCAAATTACCATCCCCTAGGTGACCGGGAACTGCAGTTTACAAATTGTGCTCTTTAGTAGCCTGCCTGAAAGTTTCCTTTCTTCACCTATAGGAAGTTCACAGAACATAATCTCACTCCATCCAGTGCTCTGCAGCTCCCTCAAAACCTGAGGGGATAGGGACTCAGTTCCCATGCCTGTGCATATTCAAGCAGACACTGGATGCCAGGTGGCATTGGCTTGAGGAGGGGTTCTGCCCCAAGCTGAGTAGCAGTTCAATGAACTTCCTTTATTATTCTATTCTGTCATTTCCTAACACTCTCGTTTTAATGAGTTCCTTCCTCACCTTGTAGTCTGACTTCCCTGTGTCTCCAAACTGAACTTCCCCCAACATATCTACATCTCAATAGGTAAGTACAAGGACATGCAGGGCTTATCTGGACTGGGGAGATTGGCTGGTGCTCTCTCTTCTGCTGCAGCCTGGTCAAGAGAGAGACGGGATGACTGCTTGTAAGAAATAAACAGGTTTCTTAAACTTTATTTCTCCCTTTGACTGATTTTGGTTTCAAAGGTATTTTGCCCCAGGATTTCCCCCCCAGAGTTACACCAAATTTAGCAGTTATCTTAGATGGGGGGGTAAAGCAGAAAGGACAATTTCTTGGGTCTTCAACTGTAGCAGGGCAATGATGCAAGAACCATCTTACAACAGACAAAATGCAATCAAATTCAGAGAGGTGGTATATCGACAGCAAAGAGAGGGGGAATGTTTTCAGACTTCTACAGTTGTTGGAAAGAGTATTGGAATCATACTTTTCTTAATATTTGGAGGTCAGGGAAACTCCTCTGGCAGAGGATTGCCTCATCTGAGTTAATAAGTTGATCACCATCAGCCAGCAGAGTCAGGGATATTTGCTATGAATGTCTCCTCTCCCTCATCCTGGACTGCTGCTGGGTTATTGGTCCTCATCCCTTCTTCACCCGTTCCCACCCTACTCATCACAGGGTCCACTCTGCAAGTGTGCTTCCTGTTCTCCTATGACAGCTTTGCTCCAGCAGGATCCACCAACAGAAGGTTCCAGCAGGACATGGGGGGGTTAAGGGAAGGGAGACCCAGTGAGACAGACAGGGAGCATGGGTGTAGTCAGAGTAGGGTGAGGGCCTCCGGAAAAAGCAGGGCAGGATATTTACAGTCAGCAATATAACAATGGGCAAAGAAGTCCCTTTTAAAACTCTGTGTTAAGCATTATGCAAAGTCAAGGTCACACTAATCCTCTAGGATCAAGATACCAGCTAAGAATATACACATCTTCAGTGAGATCAGTTAAAAGTCAAAAGGCCAGGAGCAACTTGGCCTAGAATGCTTGGGTGTTTCACAAATAAAGAAGGGTATCTCAGTATAACCCCTGACTTCACTGTAAACAGCCCTAGCAAGCAGAGAACAACCCAGCCCACCTTGAGGGCAGGGCAGGTGGTACAAGTCCACACCCCTAAGCCTTTTTTTTCATGTTCTGGAAGTATCCTCATTTGCCTATAAAAACCCCTAGACAAAGCACCACCCTGGGGCTCTCTTGTCCTCTCCTGGAGTGAGCCGGGAGCTCTGTCCTGTCACTTTATTTCTAAATAAAAGCCTGTACCTTTCTCTCCTACCTTGACTGTTTGGTAAGCTCATTCTTCGGCTTCGTGAACAAGAACCCTGGCATCACCAGGGCACTTCTTCCCCTCCTTCTAGTGTCGGTGGAGTCTTTGGCAGTGGCTGAGTCTCCTCTATGGATCCAGACAGAATTCTTTGCATGTTCCTGCCTGTGGGTGATCCTGCACTGGGCTAGGACCTGCCTTCTGCCTTTGAGCTTCCAGCCTTCCGGGTAATAGCCTCCTGTGTGGCTCATCTCTGGGTGCCCTCACCTGCTCCTTCACATTCTTGGTGTTTCCATCACATGTATAAGCAATGTTGTTTAAACTCTCTGCTTTAAACTCACAAAATGTTTTCCCTTTTCTTGTTTAGATCCTCACTGATAAATTACTTAAGGCCAAAGGTTCCCAATGAGCCCTAGTGGGAAATATACACTAGTGTTTCAGTTTGGATATTGTATTTCAACTAATATCATTCCTTGAATTTAATATTAGAAGGATATCAAAAGTATTAAGTACATAATCTATCCTAAACAAGGTATGTCAAGGGTAAAATAGCTATGGAATGTAAAATGTTTTATTAACACATTGAACAAACCAGAGAAAGGCAGTAAAGTCATCTACCTTTTCATTTCTGCATGCACCCATTCGTTTAACAAACATTTTCTAGAACCTTCCACGAATGAGAAATTCTCCTTTCTTTCTACAGAGAAGAGATTAGAGGTATGTGGACAGGGATAGATGACAGTAAAAACAACAACAAAATTGGTTTCTGCCTCTGAAGAGTTCAGATTCAACTTAAGGAAAAGAAAATAAATAAATAATGACCATGACTTGAACCAGATTCTGCAACCTGCATGTATCGGTGCCAGCTAGGGCAGAAAGACCCCCACAATCATTTCTCATTAAAAACACAGAAATGTGGTTTTTAAATAAAGATTTATTTTCTCCTGTGTGTTGAACTCTTACTACAATTCATTTCTATGCATCCTCTGATTGATTTTCTTAAGCTTGTTTGATGCTGATTCCTAGAAGCCCTGTAATATCACCAGTTCTGGGGGACTGACATTCATGTTTTTGTGTTAATTTGATTTATCATACAGGAAATAAATGTGTACGCTGCCAAAAGCAGGCTTATTTTAAAACTGACTACATTATGTGTTTCTTTTTGGCAATCCACTGAATATTTCCCAGAGCAAAAATACATTTAAATTTGATATTTCATAGATTTATCTATATACCGCCAAACCCAATACTTCACTTAATGTAAAAGTAAAGTGCAATCTAAGCTGTAACTCACATGTTTTATGAAACGCTGCAGCATGATGCAAACCTTGAAGAATCACAGATTGTGAGTGATGTCATGTGCATCACCCCCGCCCCTGGGGTGTCACTGGAGAGCCAGACAAATCTCCATGATGCATAGCTCAAGCATGATTTAAAAGAAGGGACAGAAGAACATTTGTAGAAACCAATTATGTGAGAGACTGAATATACAGTGGACAATCCAGACCATATATGAAATTAGAATTCTGCCCCACAACCTGCAGCTGCCAGCCCAGGAAGCCGACCCTTTATCCACATTCCCAGCCCCAGGAAGCTGACCCACTGTCTACGTTCCCAGCCCAAGGAAGCTGACCCACTATCCATGTCCCAGCCCCAGGAAGCCGACCCACTGTCCACATTCCCAGCCCCAGGAAGATGACCCACTGTCTACGTTCCCAACCCAAGGAAGCTGACCCACTACCCATGTCCCAGCCCCAGGAAGCCGACCCACTGTCTACGTTCCCAACCGAAGGAAGCTGACCCACTATCCATGTCCCAGCCCCAGGAAGCCGACCCATTATCCATGTTCCCAGCCCCAGGAAGCCGACCCACTGTCCACGTTCCCAGCCCCAGGAAGCTGACCCACTGTCCACGTTCCCAGCCCCAGGAAGCCGACCCATTATCCACGTTCCCAGCCCCAGGAAGCCGACCCACTGTCCACGTTCCCAGCCCCAGGAAGCTGACCCACTGTCCACGTTCCCAGCCCCAGGAAGCTGACCCACTGTCTACGTTCCCAGCCCCAGGAAGCCGACCCACTGTCTACGTTCCCCACCGAAGGAAGCTGACCCACTATCCATGTCCCAGCCCCAGGAAGCCGACCCATTATCCATGTTCCCAGCCCCAGGAAGCCGACCCACTGTCCACGTTCCCAGCCCCAGGAAGCTGACCCACTGTCCACGTTCCCAGCCCCAGGAAGCCGACCCATTATCCACGTTCCCAGCCCGAGGAAGCTGACCCACTGTCTACGTTCCCAGCCCCAGGAAGCTGACCCACTATCCATGTCCCAGCCCCAGGAAGCCGACCCACTGTCCACATTCCCAGCCCCAGGAAGACGACCCACTGTCTACGTTCCCAACCCAAGGAAGCTGACCCACTACCCATGTCCCAGCCCCAGGAAGCTGACCCACCATCCACATTCCCAGCCCCAGCAAGCTGACACATTATCCACGTTCCCAGCCCAGGAAGCTGACACACTATCCATGTTCCCAGCCCAGGAAGCCAACCCACTATCCACATACCCAGTCCAGGAATCCAGCCTGCTCTCTCTACATCAGACTTGTAGGAGACCAAACCACCGGCTCTTCTGCCTGACCCCAGAAGCCAACCAATAACCCCTATAATGATTGGCCAAAAAGAACCAGGGCTTGGTTAATAACTGTGATCTTCTCTAATTTTGCCCTGCTTGCAACTTAGGGCAAAATGTGCTCCCACAACCCATCACATAGGATTCTGCTGCTTCGAGTTACCTGCCTTCTTCTTCCCCACACTGACAGCCTCCAGCCATGGCCCAGCAAGCCTTCCTTCGGCCCAGTAAACCTTCCCCACTCCTCTGCCTGCCTGGAAGCAAGTGACAGGGGCCAGCTGCCTTGCTCTAGCAAGCTCTGAGTAAATAGCCTTTGTTGTTCTCATTTGATTGGTCTTTATGATTCTCCACATATGATTTCTCTGCTTTCTCTTTGACGCGCATTTAGTAGAATAGATAGAGGATTCATTGTTGCTGTAAGCAAGGCACTCTGGTTTTTAAAACCAGATTAATATCAGGGCTTCAATATACCTCTTCTGAGAGAGATTCTGAAACTGCTTATCATGGTGTCTTAGCTCTAAACCTGAGCACATCTAATAAAACGAATAAAAGTACCAAAAAATATTCCCTGTTCGCATCTGTGCCATTTCTGCTAAGCAGAAGTGTAGGTTGTTACTGGGAAAAAAAGCAGAGGTGAAATGAGAATGTGCCTGAAGAACAATTCTGCCTTATAAAAAGAGGATCCCTAACAAGTACAATGCCTCAGGAGGATGCGGAGGATACCAGGATGGGTCTGGAAGCCTCATGAGAGTGGGTCAGTTGCAACAGAAGACTGTCCACCCTGGGCAGAGATTAAAGAATCCATAGCCTACATCACAGGTTCAAAGGATCTGTGGCTGAAGGGCAGTGTGGTCTATTTCATGATGCTCAAAAACAGAGTACAGGGCTAGCAAGCTGAATGTATATGGAGAAAAACGACTTTTAACTGTTAATATATTAATATGTTTAGTGTATGATTTTGAGTGGGACTTAGACTGGATGACTTCTGAAGTTTTATGTCTCCAAGATTGTATGATTCTTCTCAACTACAATTATGTACTGAGGTAACAAAGTAGCCGGCTAGTCACACAAAAAATCTCCTGACTGGTGTGATCTTACTGAGCAAAGGCAGGACGGTGTCTGGAGTTCAGGGAGGAAAGTCGTCTCTCCACAATAGGAAGAGTTGGCTCACTAGTTATGGCAAAACTACCATGAATGTAAGATGTTAGCAATAGAGAAAGAGTCTAGAGAACGTGGGAACTCTTCAAACCAGCCTTTCAACTTTTCGAAATCTGCAACTATTGTAAAATGAAACTTTTATTTAAAAAATTAATGCTCCTTAAAAAGGCAAACGACTGAAGCCAACTAAGTTTTGATTTTCTCTTTCTTAGGGATATTTAGGTAAGAGCATTGTTAAGGGTAGAACGTATCAGAGATGTTATACTAAATTCTAATCTAAATCCCTGAGTTGAGAGATACAAGTAAAATGAGCATTGCTCATGCCATGACAAGTGATTCACAGTAGTCATCCATAGATTTTAAAAAGTGTTGGGAATCAGTCATGGTCATAGTTTCAACTCCATCCATTTTTATTTCATCATTTTTCTAATGCCCATGATTAATGTTAAGGCCTGGGAGTAGAAATCTTTACTACAAAATGTAAAAAACATTACAAAATGAGCAGGTTCTTCTATGATATTCTACCTGTAGATTTGGATTTCCTTTCTAAACAGCCTGCGAACTTAAGCTTTTAGTCATTACATGAAATGAACTGTTATAACCAAAGACTCCAGATAAAGGCATGTTCTTTAACAAAGAGCCACTAACAATATTCAGTTATGCAGAGTGATGACAAAGCCAAGCCTCCATCTTCAGGCTCTAGATCAAACACCATGTTTTACTCAGCAGGACACTACTTTGAACAATTAGTATCCAAATAAATTGAGCCTAATTAAAGGTTCAACATGAGCGATAAGGAAAAAAATATCAAAAATATTTGTAAGCAACTCAAGCAATCAAGAAACCCAGCTTCAAGTCTGGGTTTCATTAGGGATCCATTGTAGAGGTATTTTGATGCATGAAAGATAAATTTTAGAAGAAAACAAATGAAGATGACTTACCTTCGCAATTTAAAATGTGTATATATACTGATGCTTTAAGAAGAGGCTCATCACCGCCTTGGAGAAACCTGAGAAACACGACCTCAGCCAGGCGATCAAGGTCAACAGCCACAGGGATTACTCTTGTCCACTGAACAACCATTGATGTGATCCCATGACAACAGCACTTTCTCGCCGTGGTTTTCCTGCCAAAACCCCAGACCCCAGTGTCCTCATGAGAAAAGCACCAGACATGTCCCAGTGGAGGTGACTCTGACAATGCAATGGGCCAGCACTCCTCAAAACTGCCCAGGTCATCAAAAACAGAGAAAGAGCCTCAGTAACTGGCACAGCCAAGCAGAGCCTAAGGAGACATGATTACTAAGTGTCACGTGATAGCCTCAATGCTATCGCAGAACAGAGAAAGGACACTAGGTAAACACTAAGGAAATCTGAATAAAGCATGGACTTATAATAACGTATCAAGATCAATTCATTAATACTAACAAATGTATCATACTAATAATGTAAAATGCTAATACCAGGGGAAAGGGCATGAGGCATAGAAGAGTCTTCCCTATATAAAAATAATCTATTTCCCAAAGTATATATTAAAAAAAAGAAAAAAATGGTCTAAGGTCTTTGGATTTATGTAATACCTTTAAGCTCTTCTTTGGAGGTAGATATTATAAAATTGAGGGGTCATTTTCTGTACCTATTGTAATATGAATCGGTCACCAACTGCCATAAAACCACTGATTATATATGTATAAGAGAGTAAATGTTCCCTTTACTGTTCCTTTGGTCCAAGTGAATTATTATTGTGAGAAGTCACCACCTATGATTTACAAAAGTGGATAAATATTTCACATCAAAGGCTTCCATGGTTTATAGAATTTGCTTTGCTTGAGTGGTTTCATGGGATGAAATTCAAGTTGGAATAGATATTACAGTGAAATTGTAGCAAATTTTGAAGGGTTCTGAAGGATAGAAAACATTTCATGAAAGAAAAGAAAATTTTCTCTCCTTTCCATAAGTAATGCTGTATAAAATACAACCAATTTACACTAAATACCTTTAGTGACATTAAATACTGTGACAGTTCCATGTTCACAATATGAACATAATGTGAGGATTTAATGACACAGTTGCTATGTCATTAATAACATAGAAAAGTAACAGCAGTAAGAAAGAGTGCAGGGTCAGAGAGTAGACTCTACTCCACTTGTGATTTTATGTAAGCCATTTAATCCATGCTGGTCTCTTTTTTTTCTGTAAAATAAGGCTGATAAAGTACCCACCTGTTAGAATTGTTAACTGTTGCTGTTTTTGTCATATTTTTTATTTCTAAATATATCTGTAACTACCAGGGGAAATTCTGGGGCAAAATACTTTTGAAACCAAAATCAGTCAAAGGGAGAAATAAAGTGGGAGAAACCCATTTACTTCTTACAAGCTGTCATCCACTTCTGCTCTCCCATGTTTCTCCTGACCCGGCTGCGGAAGAGGCCAGCCTCTCCAGTCCAGATATGCCCTCGCACACTCTTGCAATTACCTATTGATATGGAGATGGACTACTTTTCTCCACCCCTTGGAAACACCTATTGATATGGAGATGCACTGAGGACAGGTGAGAGATTCTGGAAATATTGCAATTTTACCCAAAATATCTAAAAATCTATCTTATAGTTACTTCTGCTTTTAAAAGTCAGTTTTCTTGGAGCCATGGACATACAATGGGGAAATGACAGCCTCTTCAACAACTGATGTTGGCAAAACTGGACAGCTACATGCAAGAGAATGAAATGATTATTGTCTAACCCCATACACAAAAGTAAACTCAAAATGGATCAAAGACCCGAATGTAAATCATGAAACCATAAAACTCTTAGAAGAAAACATAGACAGAAATCTCTTGAATATAAACATGAGCAACTTTTTCCTGAACGCATCTCCTTGGACAAAGGACATAAAATCAAAAATGAATACATGGGACTACATCAAGCTCAAAAGCTTCTGTACAGCAAAGGACACCATCAGCAGAACAAAAAGGCATCCTACTGTATGGGAGAATATTTTTGTAAATGACATGTCTGAGAAGAGGTTAATATCCAAAATATATAAAGAACTCACATGGCTCAAAACCCAAAAAGCAAATAACCCTATTAAAAAATGGGTGGTGGATATGAACAGACACTTCTCCAAAGAAGAAATTCAGATGGCCAACAGGCACATGAAAAGATGCTCTACATCTCTAATTATCAGGAACTGCAAATTAAAACCATAATGAGATATCACCTCACACCAGTTAGGATGGCCAACATAGAAAAGACTAGGAACAACAAATGCTGGTGAGATGTGGAGAAAGGGGAACCCTCCTACACTGCTGGTGGGAATGTAAACTAGTCCAACCATTGTGGAAAGCAATATGGAGGTTCCTCAAAAAACTAAAAATAGAAATACCATTTGACCTGGGAATTCTACTCCTAGGAATTAACCCAAAAAAACAAGTTCTCAGATTCAAAAAAACATATGCACCCCTATGTTTTTTGCAGCACTATTTACAATAGCCAAGATATGGAAGCAAGTGTCCATCAGTAGATGAATGGATAAAGAAGAGGTGGTACATATACACAATGGAACACTATTCAGCCATGTGAAAGAAACAAATCCTACTATTTGCAACAACATGGATGGAGCTAGAGGGTATTATGTTCAGTGAAATAAGCCAGGTGGAGAAAGACAAATACCAAATGATTTCCGTCATTTGTTGAGTATAACAACGAAGCAAATCTGAAGGAACAAAATAGCAGCAGACTCACAGATACCAAGAAGGGACTAGTGGTCACCAAAGAGGAGGGGTATGGGAGAGCAGATGGGGAGGGAGGGAGAAGGGGATTGTGGGGTATCATGATTGGTGCACATGGTGTATGTGGGGTCATGGGGAAGGCAGAGAAGACAAACAGGGACTCTGTGGCATCTTACTACACTGATGGACAGTGACTGCAGTGGGGTATTGGGGGGGGCTTGATAAGGTAAATGTAATAACCACATTGTTTTTCTTCTGAAACCTTCATAAGAGTGTATATCAATGATACCTTAATTTTTAAAAAGTCAGTTTTCTTTTAAGTGATTGACAAGCAGAAAGAACATACTGTCTTTTCTAGTTGATATCCACTTACCATTTACAGTGCCCACCATTCCTGCCTCTACATGCAGGTTTCCAACTGGCCCCATTTCCTTCAGCCCAAAGGGCAGCCATTAGCACATCCTGGAGCAGCAGATTGCCTCAGTTTTTTTTTAACTTGAAGATATTTGATTTCTTCCTCATTTTTGGAGAATATTTTTGGATGACAAATTTTATTTTTTAACTTCCAGTACTTTAAAAAAATGTATTTCTGTTTCTTTCTGGAAAGCTGACATTTGTTCTTAACCCTTACATGCCTGTACATATGTGCTTTTCCCACTCTGGCTACTTTTTTCTTTTCTTTAACTTTGGTTTATGGCATTTTGAATATAATATGCCTAGGTATGACTTTTTAAATATTTATTTGGAGTCTCATGGAGATTCTTGCATACATAAAACATTTTTTCCATCAGATTTTGAAAAGATAGCTGTTATTCCTTCAAATATTTTTTCTGTTCCAATTTTATACTCATCTCCTTCTGAGGAATAATAACACATATGGTAGATCTCAATTCCCTGAAGACCTGGTCATTTTTTTTCAATTTAGTTCTCACTGTTCTTCAGACTGGATAATTTCTACATTTGTATTTTAATATTATATATATTATAGTAATATTTTATGTATTGTAATTACATACATTATAATAATATAATGCAAAATATTATATAATATGTAAAATACATATCTTAACTGTAACATATTTTATATATTATTTACATAATTTAAGTAATTATAATTATAAATTGTATGTCAAATTATAATTTAATATTTACTATATAATGTATTTTATATATTGCATATTTTAACACATAGTATATAAACTATATATCACATGTAACATAATATCGTATGAAATATAGAAGATACAAATAACAATACTCCATCTATTTTATATATTTGATATTTTATATGTATTTGATATACATAAATATTTAGATTTAGATTTTCTATTTATATTTATACCTATACAAATATAAGTGTTGTTTGGTGACAGTATGTATTCACATATATCTGGAATACTATTTTTGCTTTAAATAATATAAATTAATATATATGTTTTTTGTCTAGGATGCTTAGTTCCTCTACCTTTTTGAAGATTGAAATTATGTACCCGTTAGCACTGTCCGTCCTTGATAGAATTTTATTTCCCCTATTCCCTGAACTCCTCTGTGGCCAAACAACTTGCTTTGGTCCATGAAATGCAAGTGAAGCGACACGTGCCACCCCAGGCTTTGCTGTGAGAGTCAGCGTGTCCTTCATCAGATTCTCTTTTCTCTCTGCCTTGAGGTTCATCGAGTTCTGGAAAGCTGACATCTCATCACAACGAGTTTCGCATGAAAATGACAACCATGCAAAGCACAGATCGCAAATGAGCTGAGTGAAGAATAAACACTTGTTGTTTTAATCAGTGTCACTGCTGTAGCAAAGTTAGTTTGTCCTGACTGATACCATAGATAATTCATGTATTTTTTCATTATAATTTTAGAATAACTTGTCAGTTTTAAGAATACTCCATTGGATTTGTTTGGAATTTTGTTAATCACATAGAATAATTTAGATTATTGACTCATCCTCTTCAAGAGCATAATTTGTCTTTCCATTTATGTAAATCATGTAGGTCTTCTCTTATGCCACCAAGGGCACATTTTGGTGTCTATTGCAGCATAATTTAATGTCAACCTTTTTCTAATAAAGACTAAGTAATTATTTTGTATCTTTAATCTAATAATAGCAGTATAATTAAAATATTTTGCATAACTATTTGACATGGCTTCTAATTAATTCCACATCACAAATGCATAGATTAGAGCTACTAAATTAAAGATACTGTCAAATAATATGCTGAAAAGATTGCATGACTTTTCTCTGTCACTAGCAATATATCTATCTATGCTGGTAATTTAATATGCTGCTACTATTAGTAAATTTTACCTTTTCTTCAGTAAAGCACTCGGATGGATAGAAAATGTGTGTATTGTGAGTGTTGGTGAAGATACCCCACAAATAAACAGTATATAAAATGCATATGTGTATATGTATCTGTATATACACACATCACACACACACACATATTCTTAACCTAAATAGTGAAATATACAGACATGCACTCACACACATATTGACACTTACATATGTATTCATTGCACATACAATTTTTGGTTGTTTCTAACAGAGTAAGAAATTATTATTCTGTCAGCCTTGTTCCATTTATATTGTCCAACTTCCCATAGTCCTGAATCCCCTGGAGTACTTCAATGCAAAGTCTGGACCTCACATCATTTTATGCATAAATTCTCTGCTAAGAATCCCTAACAGATAAGGATGCAGTAACATTGTTGCTATTAACAAAATTATAATACTTCCTTAATGCTGTATAATATTCACTTATTGTTCACATTTCCCCAAGAGTCTCACCAATATTTTTTGTTTTAGACATTTTTTCTAGCAGCCTATATTGACAGACTTTCAGATTAAAAATTATTTCAAATAAGGCTGCAATTAACATGCACATATCAATGTAGATGTCTGATTCACTTTATCTTTGGTTTTTACATAAAAGTGGCATTGTGTGGCCATAAAATAAATGCATCTCCTTTTTTTTTCTTGGATGATGTTAAATAATTGTTCAAAGTGTTTATACTCACTAATCTAAAAACTAATAGTAAACGATAATTCTTATTTCTTATTGATCTCCATTTTAACTAGAATGTAGTTGTATCAGACCGTTATCTGTTCTTGGATCTGCTTTCTCTAATTATTTTTAATAATTTTACAATCATTTCATAGGTTTATTAATGCTTTTGTGTTCTACCTTGATATTTTGTTTAGATCCTTTGCCATTTTTTCCTAATAAGATTTGTTTTCTTTTATTAAGTTGTAAAAATACTTATGTATTTTCTGAATGTTAATCCTTTGTGATAACCATTACAATTATGTTCTTCTAATCTTTGCTTTGACTTTTACTAAGGGCCTAATGTCATAGAGAAGTTTTACATTTTCATACAGTCTTTTCCTTTATGGTTCATGTCTTTTGTTTCTATATAAAAATTATTCCATATTCCAATGTCAAAAAGATATTTGCAAACATTTTTCCTGAACATTTTAAATGATGCTTTCACATTTAAGTATTTGGTCTATCTAAAATGTGTTTGGGATATTCCTGCCCTTGGATAGTCCCTTCTCTCAAAACCACTTTTTCTCTTGTTTTCCCAGCATTTCTGCTATTCCTAGGTATCTTATATTCATGTTCCTATTTCATGTCTTTCCATTTATTTTTACATGTCTCCATCCTCCCCAGGAAGAAAACTCAAAGCTGATATTATAATTTCATGAAAAAGCATGATACATTGATTGGGCAATTACTATCCATCCTTTTTTTCCTTCAGTAGTTTTGTTTATTATTCTTAGCCTTTTATTCTTCCTCAGGAGGTTTGCAATTAGCTTATCAAATTTCATTTTAAAAACCTTACCAGGGATTTCAGTGGAATTTATGAATTTAAACATTATTTCAGATAAAATTCAATTTTATTTTGATCATTCCCACATTTCCTCATCATATCACTCTTGTTTCATTTTTTTAATAACATTTCATGATTTCCCTCCAAGAGCTGTCAAATGCCCCCAAAAGATAATGTCCAGTATCTCAGCCCCTGGGGGTTCTTCACAGAAAATGCTAGTTTAGTCCACTCTCTGACTCTCCTTTATCTTTAATGTACCTGCCTTTTTTCTGGTTTATGCTGTGAGGGGAAATAGTTACTATTTACTACATACCATCTAGAAGAGGAGGTTTTCATAACATTTTTGAATGAATTCTTTGGCAGTTTTCTAAAATTCTGTCATGATTACTGGTATTTTTAGCTTTTCTACTTGAACTAAATATGGTAATACTTTTCATCAGAGAATCATACACTCATACCTTCAGGCACTCATTCATTCTATTAGCATAGAAATGTACATAGAAATGTCTGTATCTTCTGGTTCAAACTTAATCCATGCTCTCATTTTTTTCTTTTAAATCATTGATGTGTTTAGTATATTAATCTATTTTCAATTTATGCTTTTCAAATTTTATTCTATTCCTCTGCTTTAATGTCTTTGATGTTATTTTCTACTTTTAAAAATATTTCTACCTATAAAATAGTGACAAATTCTCCCCCAAATAATGTTTCAAAAATTAAATGAGATATTAATGTAAAGCCCTTAATACAGGGCTTAGCCCAGGTTAAGTGCTCAATGTGATAATGGTTATAAGGTTAATTTAATTACATCTTTGACTTTCTCTGTGTTTTTGACACATATCACTCTCTTTAGTATTGTGATTTTAAATAACTTTTAATTCAATCTTTAGACCATTTCTGAAGCTAAACATACATGTATATAATGTTTATGTAAACTATATAATTATATATATTATATATTGCTCTTCTTGCAAAATCTCACCATGGACATATCTCTGGGGCTCAGACCTCCCTGTGCCCCCGCTGGTGTGGAGACACACCCAGGCCCTCCCACTGGTCCCAGCGGCCTTCTCTAGGGGGCTGACCCCTAGCACTGGCAGGCACAGGGTTTTCTGCTCATTATGATTTTGGCTGCTTTGTGTCCTTGCCTTGCCTTTATCTAAGCAGAGAGATGTTTCCTGTTTTCACTTACATCACTATTTGAATTACAATTTTAAGCATTGTGATTTTTTAATGTTATAATACAGTTGTAAAGTTGATATATTCCCATTGTCCTGTAGGCCTCAGGAATGGAATTCTTTAGCCTCTATCAGACCTCCAATCCCTAAGGACTTATACAGTGTAACCTTCCTGACCTCATTAACCCAGAACAGCTGCTGTGGCCCTTCCCCAGCACTTCTCTGGAGAGACTCCAATGTCCTAAGGCCTGTGATCAGTGAATCCTATTTGTAAACTGCAGGCTGAGCACACTAAGCCGTCCAGTCACTGGATCCAGGTACTCTGAGCTCTGTGGCTTTCTCCTCCTGCTTCCCCTCCTTTGGAGGCAGGAGGCAGTTCTCCCACAGTTGGGGTCCCGGAAATACCACCTTCACTGGGCTCAGACACACATCCACTGTTGGAAGAAGCCCGCTTCCCTGAGGTGCATCCTCAGTGGAGGTCATCTGCGTAGCAAACCGAGGACGGGACCTGATCATCCCCGCTCACCTCCAGGGCCGAGGCCCGGAACATCCAGCCTCCGCTTCTCCACCACTGTGATCACCACGGGGCTGGGCGGCAAAATGAGGATCAAAGCTCCGAGACTCTCCCTGCCTCTTCCATGCTTCCCGGCACAGGCAGAATGGAGCAACCCCTCCTGCGGATGCCAGACTCCTGGCGCTGCCGCCCAGCCCTTGTGCCTCTGGACCTGCCACCACCAGGGGCCATGGGGCAGCGGAGATCACGACATCGTGAGGAGCAGGAGGCTGTGCTCAAGGCAGAGTCTCCACTCCCTTGAGCATGTGCTGGGACGCGGAGCTGGGTGGTCCTGGGTCCTGGGAGGAAAAGCCCAAGCCTTCTTTGCTCTTTTCCTTCGGCAGCCGTGTTCTCAGGACAGCCGGCTTCCTCAGGGGTCAGAGGGTCAGGCAAATATTCTATGTCGAAAAAAGAAAACGAACTCAGAGATAGAAGACAATCAGAGGGTAGAGCCGGTCACCTCTCAGGCCCTCGCTGCCCAAATCCTTCCCAGGAGAGGGGCCCCTTCCCCAGCGGGGGCGGATCTCACGCGCTAGCTTCCGAGGAGGGGCGAGAGAGAGAGGAGGCCAGTGCTCTCCGGGCCGCAACATCGCAAAAAGCTGCTCTGAGAAGTTTGGCCCACCTTCCTGACCTTCTGTTACTCTCTCCATGCTTTCCCCGAGGCTGGACGAGAGGCGGAGTGTGCAGAGAGTCAAGCTGTCTTCTGACCCACTTACTCTCACCTTTGCTGCAGTCACTGGCTGGAATTAAGCCTCCGTTCCCCTGTGTTTTCTGTTTTCAGCGGTAGTGTGCTATCTAATTCACCTCATCTCCATTTGGGGCAGAGACGATTGGTCAGATTTTCCAACACCGAAGACTTTCCAAGTGGCCATCATAACCCAAGGATCTTCCCTGGGGACGCCTGCCTCCCTGCAACAGGATTACAGTCAGAGTGCATCAGCCAGGAAGAAGCCACCTGAACCCCTGAAGACAGTGCTTCTAGAGTCCAGCCCTGCTTGTCTTTGAGGCTTGGGAACATCTGAAATCTTTCCCTCCTTGACGCTTCCACAGGGCGGTCATCCCAGCGCTGGTGGGACAGTGGGTGACGGGCACACATTTCCACGGTCCCCTGAGAGGGTCGTTGGCTGCAGATGATGTGGAGTGGCTGCAGCGTCACCCAGGCTCAGCTCCTACCCCACTGTAAAAACATAAGCCCTGCTTCCAGTCACTTTCGGCAAGGCAGCAATTTCTCTGTCTCAAGAAAGTGCCTCTCAAAATCTTCCTCTTGACCCAAATCTCAGGGTGGAGAGAGAAACGTGACCTTGAGATACAGGGTGGCATCGTAGCCTCAGAGAAATTGAAATGGTACTTAGACCCTTAGGTTTCACTTGTAAATGCCATGTGAGTTTGCTACTATGTGCCATTATAAACTTTTTTTAGAAGAGCAATATTCTGTGTAAATGATTTTCAAGCAAATTAATTCTACCTGGAAATTCACCAACTTTATCTTGTGACTCCCTGTCTTCCCTGGCAGGTGTGGGTCCCATCTTTAAAATTAAGGGCTTCAGCTTTTCAGTTTCTCTTACTTAGAAATACCCCATAAGTAACAGATTTTGGAATGGTTTATCAGTCAATTACAGTTTAGTATAAATAAGCTTGCTAGAGCTTTCCTAAAAGGGTGGTAGTGCAGAAGAAAGGTTAGTGCAATTATGAGGATGAGGGGGGAATGGATAATGCTGAGAGACAACAATGACACAGAGCTGAACAGGAGAACTATTGAATGAATGTGAAGCAGGACATAGTCAACTGTTGTCTTAGGAATTAGTTCTAGAGGTGAAAATATGGCCTTACTGTTAAGCCAAGGCAGTTCTAATAGTTTGAATAGCAGTAATTCTTGAAGTTTTACTAATCAGATTCCTAATCATAACTGCAATAAGAAGTAGGATGTACTCCCAACCTAAAATGAGATTTGATCTAGTAGGAAACTGATATGAATGATCGGTGCCAATGCGAGGTCACCTGAGCACATCATATCACAAGGTTGACACAGACAAGCTGATCTAAGAGTTCAGTTCATGGAGAAGGGGACATGGAACTTCTTTGAAGGACGTGGGTGTATTTAACAGCCACATATGGATGGTGTGAGCGGCACAGCAGGTGGATGGACGAGACGATATCAAGTAGTAGAGGATGAAAGCTCATGACCCATTTGAGAAATCACCCATTTTTACAACTGCTATTTTTTAAAGCAATTTTAAGTCCACAGCAAAATTAAGCAGAAAGTACAGAGATTTCCCACATAACCCTACCCCTAGATTCACACAACGTCCCCCATATCAATACCCCCACCGGAACGGGACGTTTGTCATAACGGAGGATCCTACACCGACACATCTTCATCTCCCTCCATCCATCATTTGTATTATTCGGTCTTGATGGTATACATTCTGTGGACTTTAACAAATGGAGAATGACATGTCTCTGTCTTTACAGTACAATACAGAATGGCTTCACCGTCCTGAAAACCCTCTGTGTTCTGCCTATTCATCTCCTGCCCTTTCCTAACCCCTGACAACTGCTGTCTTTTTATTCTCTCCATGGTTTTGCCTTTTCCAGAATGTCACAGAGTTGGAATCAAAGAATATGTAGCCTTTCCAGATTAGCTTCTTTCACTGGGTTAAGATGCTTTCAAGTTTCCTCTGTGTCTCTTCATGGATTGGAAGCTCATCTTCTTTAGGTACTGAATAAAATTCCATTGTCTGGATGCACCACAGTTCACTTACTGTTCACTTACGGAGAGACAGCTTGATTGTTTCCGTTTTTGGCACTTAGGAATAAAGCTGCTATAAACATCCATGTGCAGGCTTTTGTATGGACGTAGATTTCAATTCACTTGGCTAAATACCAAGGAAGTTATTGCTGATCATAAGGTAGAAGTATGTTTTTGTAGGGAACCTTCAAACTGCCTTCCAAGAGGAAGGTACTGTTTCGCATCCCACCCACAATGAATGAGAGTTCCCGTTGCTCTGTGTTCTTGCCAGCATTTGGTTGGATTTTCCATGTTTTGTATTTTCATCATTCTAATAAAAATCACCCATTTTTAACTCAGCTGGAATTCAGGATGTATGTAGGGAAGTAGTGGGGGCTAAATATATAAACTGAGCTCAGATTGTAAATGCATTTAATTGCCTTTCCAGAAAAACCACATCATTCAATAGACACATGATCTAAGTGTCCTTTTTTTCAGAGGTCAACTCTCTCCAAGTCATAAATGGGAAGAGGACACAGTCCATCTTACAACCCTCCAGTTTGGTGCTGTAACTTCCTTTCCAGGCCCATTTGTGCCTCCCTGGCCCCTCCCAGCACTTCTCAACCTGCTCCCACCCCGACTGCCCACTCCTAGTCTCTCTCAGTCCATCCCCTTCCCTCCAGTTCCCTTCCCGGCCCCTTTCCATACTTCTCACTGCTTTTTTCAATCCCGATCCACCCTTCCACTGACTTTCCAGCCCCTGTGAAATTCTTCCTGCACCCCCAAACCACTGCTCTGCTGGCTGGGAAGGGGTGCTGTGCAGGAGGGCCCTCTGCGTGGAAAAGGTGGACAGGCCACACCGGCCTTGACCCCTCCTCCTTTACACCCCACAGCAGGACCCCCCCCCACCCCCCCAGGCTTTCCTAACACTGTATTTTCTCCTCTTCACATGCTCATGGCTCTTGGAGAAAAGGCAATCCTGTGATGGGTAAGTCTCTGCTCACCTTCCCAGAAACAGAACTCAAAACTCAGAGGGGTAGGTTTGCCCCGTAATCCATCCCTTCTCCAGAAGTAAGTGTTGAAGTATGACTCCAGACTGGCCTTTGGCTTTTCAGGGGCAAAGAATGTTCCAGGAAGAGTTTTGTTGCTCCAAAGACAGTGAAAGAGCCCAGGGCTGCCTGCCCATCCATCCCCTTCAGGGGTCACACCCCTTATCTCCACCCTAACCGAGTGTGAGCCACAGCTCATGCGTCCTTGTGTGCTCTGAATGCTTGGGGGGTGGGAGGAACTGATGATTCACATTCACACACTCACACACACACCTGTCAAAAGCAATTTTCAAAGGTAGCAGAAATTGTCTTCTAACTTCTGTCATCTTCACGGCTGTGAAGAGCCAATGTAGGCTTCTGATCAAAAAAGTGATGTTATCAAGATGGTATCAAATAGAACTTCCCAGTGGCAATGTGCAGTGGGCTACAGGGAAGCGCTCTGGAATGAAATATTTAGGCAGCTGTAACAGAGGAGCAGAACTCAGATGAGAACTAGGTGGCCCCCCTGAAGCTAGGCTCACTGTAGTTACAGATGGTGGTTGGAGCACATGTTATGTTATGATGTGACTTCCCACCTTGATGTCAGGAAAGGAACCACAGAGATTCATCCCTGATACACACTGGCTGCTGACCCCAGCTCCCTGCAGCTTCCCCTGTGCCTGAGGGCCCCTGGTCCAAGCCCAGGTATCGGCCAGGAACCACTACCATCTGCTGCCACAGGTTCCCGTCCTGGTCACACTGGTGGCCCCATGCTCATCCTTCCTGGCATTTCTAGAGATGGCATTTCATGGAGGCTGATTTATCTCCTGATAGGTGTGAAAACAAATGCTGGCACGCTTGCTTCTGCCTTGTCTGGATCTGGGTACCCGCTGGCTTATTAGAGATAATGACATGGCCGGGCAGTAATTGAGGTCAGCAAGTCTCACTTCTTCCCCCATGCACAGACAGCAGCTCTGCCCTACATCTTGTCAGTTTTTTCATATGGACTTTCACTTAGAAGAGGTCACAGCAGTAATGAATCAGTTTGAAAAAATCCCCCATGGTTTTATTTGCTTCTGAAGGTCTGTTTTGAATGTGGTCATTTGGAGCAATTCACACTCAGGGACCTTCTTGGAGAGGAGCTTCGCGTGTTTGAATAGTCTAAGCCTTTTGTTTGCAAGAGACTAAATTACATCCTAGAAAAAAAATATTTTTGAAAAGCAATGTTTTCTTATTAGTCTGTCAACTGAGGAAGACAGATAGCATTCTGTTCTGGGTTGGAATGCATAGGACCCAAGAGCTCTAATACATCCAACCAAGTCACAGAGCTTGGGACCCAATTACCATGGAGACCACCCACCCTCACCTATGGCACAACTGTGACAATTACGATTAACAGTCAGTATTGTACTTTTTTGGTCTTTGGGTAGACATCACAGAGAATCTGTGTTCGGAAACTTACACAGTTAAAATCCATATTGGGATACAGTATTCCCATGACTGAGTCAAACCCCCAGAACGTGTGGCTTATTTGTTCTGTGATCAGCCTTGGTCATTGGAATGATGAAAAAAAGTTCAGCCAGAATTACATATCCCCGATGATCACGCAAGATGGGTGTTGAGTCTCAGGAAATTATTCCAAAGGTTCTGAGACTTGGTGTGGAGACTGGTTTAAAAAATAATAGTAAGGCAATTGCGTTCACATGGTTCCCAGGTTTCCAGTTAGCTCTGGATAAGTATGAAGTTTTCTGGGTTCGATGGGATGTTGTATTGAGTCCTAGCACCTTTTCCCAGGAGTGCCCTGATTTTACCAGCCAAGAAGCAGAACGCTTAAGGATGACAATGAACACTGAGAAGTGAATGGTTTCCCCAGAAGCCCTGAGGCCATCTGAGAGCTGACCACCGAGGGACTTAATCTCCACCACTTCCAGCTTGTAAACTGAAGGAGTTAAGCTGTGTTATCTTGAGGTGTCCTCTCAACCTGCCTTCCCACCAACAGCTTAACTGTGTCCTAGTAGTTAGAGATATTTACAAGGTGTCGTGTCCACCTTCTTCCTGCACATTTCAGGGCTAAAATTCCTTAAAGAAGCCAGCATGTGACTTGATTTGGCCACTGAGATATGGGTGGAAGTGAACTACACAACTGCAGAGCAGAAGCCTTCAGAGCCTGTGCATGAGTTAGCACATTCCCATTCACCTGCTGTGCAATTATAGTAACCTGTGTCCAGGTGAAGCTCTTGTTAATCTGGACATTGGATTCTTGCCAACTCACATCATACAAACCAGAAACAAAGGTTACCTGCTTCAACCACTGAGGTTTTGGAGTTGTTTGTTACCACACAGTTTCTCTGACTGCTACAATGTATCCCAGTTTCTGAAACCTCCATGGGCACTTCCTAAATGCTTTGTGATCTCCTGAGAGTGGCTTAGTGAAATACAGGATGATCGGGATGGTCCTGATAGAGCAACCTGCTTGACTTGACTTACTGAAAGAGACTGTTTTCCATGTGTGACAACTAGAACATGTGTTTGTGACTTTGTTTGGCAAATTCTGGGGTTCAGCCAGTGTCACAGATGTTCATGTGATTCAGAGATTTCTGCTTCTGAAGCTAAATTAACAATTACATTCTTTAAGGGTTTTTACTCTAAGTGACACTCATCAAGGAAGCAAGAAGAACTCTTTTTGCAATGTTGTGGTCAATGAACTGGATATGAAAGAGTACAGAACTTGTAAAAGAAGCTTCATAGGAAGTCAATTTTCTTCATTGAGATTTAATGTTATTGGGTTTAATGTTCCATACCTGAGATTTGTTATTAGGTTATATTGTGGCAATGAACTAGGTAGATGACATTCAGCTGAGATTACATGTGCAAAATTACATGAAAAATTGAACTATTGAAGTTTATTTAGCACAGCTGCTTGCTAATGAAGATGCATGGCTAATGAAGAAGTTTAATTCTCTAACAGAACTTCCACCTGAGGCTGCAAAAGTTCAGAAGAGATTCATAAACTAAGCCAGAGACAGGAGGCATTATTCCCAATTAAACATCAGTGAGGCATTTGCTGAACTTGAGATACTGAAGTGAAAAGTCCAATTGCTGTAAAGGGGAACTTCAACCTCTTCCCCTGGCTGGTACCATGTTGGGCTAAAATGAATTTGAAATGGCCAGTGTCCTTTGCCACGTGTTCCTGTCATTTTAAATGCAGGTCCTTGCATCTCTGCCCTGGGTTCACGTATTCCAAAACAAGGGGAAATACAAAACAGTCCTCAAACTTAGCATAACAACAGTGAGAGTTGCAAACATGGTAAGCAAACCATCCTCTTTCTTGAGCTGAAGATGCTAAAATCCTGTTACCCGCCAGAGTCAAAGCAGGTCTTGTAACTTGGCTCACAGCTGGAAGTGCATCTTTCTCTTTCAAAACACTCAGCAGTGTATACTTACTTTATAGAAATACACGGTAAAATCAAAGAAAAAAAGACTCTATTTTGGTTATTTCCAAGGGATCTTTCAGGAATAAGCACAACATAAAAAGTGACAAAGTGACATGACTGGGGCTATTATATTTGAGAAGCCTCATGGGTGTTAATCACACATGTTCCCCGCTATTATATTTGAGGCAGATGTGTGCAATATCAAGAGGCCCATGGAGCCAATGAGGGGATACTGGCCAGGCAGGGAGGCCCAAGCATCAAGAGTAGTTCTCAGCCCAAGAACACCCTTAGAGATGGCCTGTGCCATCCACCACCCATTGGGTTGTTATTCAAACAGGAATCTGTTGGAACATTCTGATGAAAGTTTATGCCAGGGATTTTTTCATAAACCCCAAGCATTGGCTCTGCATGTCTGTGTGGAGGTCTGTCCACAGCAGCAGCCAGTGCCCCTGTGGATACTGGCGTCACCCAGCTCATCATGGACATTTGTGTGCCCATGTGCTGGAACTGAGGATATAAAAATAAAGCCAAGGCCTGATTTTCAAGGAGACCAATCTGGGTGACCCTGAAGCTCGTGTTGGGAGCTCAGCCAGAGAGGTGACTTATTTGGGCAGAATTACTTCAACAGAAGGTGGACACCAGCTACTTCCCAGTCCTTCCTAACAAAGCCATTTCTGAAGCCAGAAGCCTCATGGGTGTTAGCCACACATGTTCCCTGCTCCCTGGCCCTAAGGGCAGAACATCAGAGAACCACGACACTGCCTCTGGCAGGTTGGCTGTGGGTTCATCTCCACATGTGTGGGACAGTGAGAGGTCAGGACTACGTGCTCTTCTACTTCTGGGCCACTAAAGTTTCCCCACCAACCCATGTTCTCCTGGCCCCACAGGCTAGTCGTGTCTGAAAGCCACCACTTAGGGGCACAGACAGGTAAACAATGCCCCCAGCTAGTGTTGCACTGACACAAAAGCAGTGCTACATTGCCCTGTAGAGAAAAGAGCACAACTTCCCCTGCGGTCCGCAGGGCAGCTGCAGAGATGTGGTCCTTCGTTTGCATGCTGAATCAGATATGGGTTGATAGAGAGAAGCACTTGGGGGAAGGCAGGGCTTTGGGATGGGTGCTTGTGGGCAGAGAAACTGGCACGGCTGTCTGTGCCCGCAGCAGATGGCACCTGCCCAGACAGCAGAGGTCACATGGAGTCAAACCTGCCTTACTGATGCTGAAGCCCTCCTAGGAATACCCTGGTCAGGAGGATGGTTATGACAAGGAAATCTCGAACACAGAGCTGAAATGGACCAAGATCCATTAGACCATTCTGTTCTCTTTACACTGATTTCCCACCTCTCCTACAGGATGCTGCTCCCTCTAAAGGGGAGGTTGGTGAGCGCAGCACACCACCTGATAAACACACATTTATTTCGGCTGGTATTTGATGGTCATGGATAGATGCCTTGTCTTCTCCCTCAGCACATGGATTTGTTCTCTTTTTTTTTTGAAAGTCCTAGATTTTGCATAGAATAGGTTCAAAGTTCTCAGTATTAAGGAGAAAAGATCTGTCCCCTTTAAGCTTTCTAAGAAAACACCTATGTTCAAATGCCACCTGCATAATAATAGTGTGACATTCTATAAGGAATTGTCATTTTCTAGTAAGGATTTCTGGTATCAGTTTAGCAGAATAAATACTAGGGAAAAACAGCTAGAAAGGTCACCCATCTGCTTATTTATGTATTTTTCTCAAAAACATATAATACCACTGAACTAAGGATTTTTAATTCAACTAAAAATTCCTGAGCAAAGGTTTTAAAGACTTGAGGCTAGTGAAAATTGCAAAGTTAATAATGCAATTCAACATTAGGGCTGAAATACCCTAGACATGAATTGGTAAAAAGGGCAGTTTTCCCATTGAATTAGATGCAGAGTTAATACTTTTTCTCTCTCCTCTCATTCCAACTGCCTTCTTTTCTTAACACGCTGTTCCCATTGACCTTCTCAAGTAGCTACTCCCAGCAGCTGGAGGAGGGCCAGGGGAGCGTAATACGGTGAGCACCATGAAAAGCTGGGAGGAGATGCCAGCGGAGAAATCTACAGCTCACTACATTTCCATCCTGAAAGCAAAATGAGGATATGCTTAGCCTCTCAAAAGCAGAGACCATTTTTTTGCAAGGTATCCCCTACAAAATAAGGAAATTTCTTCTAGCTGAGATAGAATAATATTGAATGGAAACTTGTGTCCGCAAAAAGGAATGTAGAGACTTGGTGATGGTGAACACATGAGCAAATAGATTTTTTGTGTGTAATATACTTAAAATATGACTAACAGTTAAAAAAGCAATTCTGAAACATTTTTGTCTCAGGACACCGTTACAGTCTTAAAAATTACTGAGAATGCCCAAGAGCTTTGTTTATGTGGATCATATATGCCAATATTTGTCATGTTAGAAATTAAAGCTGACATAGACTTATTAATATGATTAATGAAAATATTTATTTTTTAAGTATTAATCAACTCATGTTATATTAACAAAAATAATAACTTTTTAGGAAAGATAACCATATTTCTAAAAGAAAAAAATTAGTGAGCAGGGTGGCATTTTTTAATTTTTGCAAATATTTTTGCAAATCTCTTTAATGCCTGACTTAATAAAAGACAGCTAAAATATCCTATCTACTCTTACATTCATTCTGTTGCAACACCACATATAACACAGCCTTTGGAAAAGTCTTATTATGGAAGAAGGAGAGTAAGAAAGACAAGTAGTCTTTTATTATTATGAAAATGGTTTCAGTATCAGGGATATTCTGAAATGACCTTGTGAACCACAGGAGAAGCCATATCACATGTGGAGAACCACTTTTTAAACTGAAAAATAGTAACAGTACACTTTGAAGTTTATAACATATGTAGAAGTGTGTGAAAGCATTAAACATATAAATTGGAAGGAAGAGAGTGAGTAAATTTTGTATGGCTCTCACACTATACTTGAAACTAAAATATAATTTAGAAGTAGCCCATGGCAGTGTAAATATATCAATAAGCCTTAAAGCAATTATTAAAAATAAATAAATGAAACAGATTTGGTAAATAGTCCAAAAGTGGAAATAAAATACGGTATTAAAAATTAATCACTTATTCTCAAAGGAAAAAAAATAGGATGAAAAGAAGAGAAGAAATATGAATATGTATCACAAATGGAAGTACACACAGGATGAAGGGACACATGAACCCAACATTTCAGAAAGTACATTAAGTGGAAAACATTCACAATCAATGGCATAAGCTCCCACCTCAAGAAACTAGAAAAAGAAGAGCAGGTTTAGCCAGAATAAGTATACTACAGGAAATTGTAATAAAAAGTTAAACAATGAAACAGGAACAAAAACAGGAGAGAAAAATAATTAAGCCAAAATGTGCATCTTAGAATATATGAATAAAACTTATAAAACTCTACCTTCACTAATGAAGGAAAAAAAATATCACCATTGTCTTAGTTTGCTCAGGTTGCCGTGACAACGTAGCAAGGCTGGGTGGCTTCAACAACAAATATGCTGCCTGATGTTCTGGAGGCTAGAAGCCCAAGGCCAAGGTGCAGTCAGGGCTGGTTTCTGGTGAGGCCTCCCTCCTGACTTGCAGGCAGCCGCCTTCTCACTAGTCCCCACAGGGCCTCTCCTCTGGGCCTGTACAGAGAGACAGGGAGCGAGATCTCCATTCTCCCATCCCCTTCTTGTAGGGATATGGCTGGTACGGGATTAGGGCCCTACTCATATGACTTATAGATTTCCTCCTTAAACGCCCCTATTTCCAAATACAATATCGCCAAGCATTAGGACTTCAGTATATGAATTTTGGGACAATACTTCCATCCATAGCTACCACATCAGAAATAGAAGAAGTATCACTACAGATTCAGCAGACACTAGCAGGATATGAGATAATATTATGAACAAATTTATGCCAAAAAAACAGGCAACCTAAATAAACAGATAGATTTCTGAAAAGATAATAAAACTGATGCAAAAACAAGTGGAATATTTGAATAGCCAAACCTATTAAGGAAATTGAATTTGTAACTAAAAGCCTTTTTACAAAGACACAGAGTCCAGGATGGCCTTACTGGTCATTCAATCATATTTAAGAAAAAAAAATAATAACAATATTACTCAGTATTTAAAAAAACTAAAAGAACAAAACATTTTATGAATCCTTTTTTAAGGTACTATTGCCCCCTGATCACAACCAGACAAATATAACTCTCAAGAATCATGACACTCAAGAACATGTATGTAAAATCCTTGACAAAATATTATTGTTTAAGTAAAACCAATACAGTAACATGTAAAAAGCGTAGCATATCATGGCTAACTGAAGTTATTCCTGGGAATGTGAAGTTGATTTACCAATCCAAAACCAATTATTTACATTCTCCATATTGAAAAAATGCAGAAGAAAATCTGTAGGACCATTTCAAGAGAGGCAGAAAAATAATTTCCCTCAGACATGTCTGCTCTCACCAGTTCTACTAAGCATTATATGCAAGATCCCAACCATTGAAATAATGCAAGGAAAAGACAGTTTTAAAATATAGAATGGAAAGGAGGAAATATAATTGTCATTACTCAGAGATAACATGAACTCATGACATGGAATATCCTAAGAAAATTGCCCCAAAGTGAGCAAACTGTTAAGTGATGTTATTGGGGTCACAAGATACAAAAATCAATACACAAAATAAATAGGTAACATACAAACATAAGTTATAGATGTAGATACACAAATGAACACTTGAAAAAGGAAATTAGAACAATCATTCACAATTACATCAAAAACATGAAACAACTAAAGACAATCATAATGAAAATACTGAAAAGCGATGGCCTGAACACTATAAATCATTGTTGAGGGAAAGTAAAGAAGACTATATAAACGAAAAGGCATACTTGTCACTGGATTGGAAAGCTCTGTATTGGCAAGATATCAATTCCCCTTGAATGAGCTATGGATTCTAGGGAGCTCCATATCAAATTCTAGTAGGTTTCCAAGGAAATTTGTCAAACTTTTTCTAAAATGTAAGTGGAAATGCACATGTTAGAATAGCCCAAACAATGTTCACAAAGGACTACCAAACTGGGCAATTTATACTACTTTGTTTCAAGACTTATGTTAGAGCTAAAAGGCATTAAAAAAGGATCAGGAGCAAGGTGGATGAACCTGCATGTAACTTCATTTCAGCCGTTAGGCCGTAGAAATGACAAACTTTTATCATCAGGATTCCGGAATTGAGGATGCAGTCAGAGGTAGATGAAGGATCATCAGAGATGGCCCCGTTAGCTGTGGCTCCCTGCTGCTCCAGCTTACACTACACATAGCGGGGCGTGGATTTGCAGAGTCAGTACACGCTGATACAGAGGCCCTGGCGGCCTGGGATGTTGTGGACTTCTACCAAGTGAAATATCCCTCAGTCTTATTTTACTAATCTCTCACACCTGCCTTACGGGTCTTTTTTCAACATTTTCTGAATTCTAAATAGTTTCCTTTAAAATTTGCAAAGGCATGTTGAATGCACATAAAACCAGGGGTAACCATTAAGCAAGAAAAATAGGATTGGACCACGGAATCATAGGGAAGAACTTTCTAAAGCCATGAGTGGAGATGTCGGCAAACATGAGATGAATGTAGATGAACGTTTGGAACCTGGTTTGGACTTATCTTCCGTAGCAATAGAGGTCAAACCAGTCGTCACCTTCAGGAGGGCCTCTAGTCCCCTGCGTGTAAATATGTAGAATTAACTGAGCCGCACACTGAGGGCTGGAGGACTTCACCTGGTGCACGTTTCCCTCAATGGAAGAGCAGGAGGGAATGTTCACGAGCCTTCATCTTGCTAGATATGCTGGCTGAGAGAAAACTCAAAATTAAATTTGGAAATATTTTATTGTCCTGTAAGAATCTTTCCTCTTTTAAATGGATCTAAAACGAATTGGGGTCAGGAGCAGGCAGGCTTTGTTTTATCACAGAGCTCAGCAGTCATGTGAGGATCAATTTCATGAGAAGAGAAATAAAGTCATTGCCACTGGAATGGATTGAAGTCCCCGCCACCCAGGCCTGGCGTTCTGCCAAAAGACACAGCAACCACCCACTTGGGCCCTCGAGCAGCATGCCCTGCACACCCTGGTCAGTCCTTATTTATGACAGCTACACTCTCATAGCAGAAGACACCACTAAACACAGGCATTCTGCATGCAGGTCGTAGATCCTCACAGGGTTTTAATTACAGGGATCACAATGGATCACAAAACCACTTGGAGGCTGAGTCCCTCTCTGAGAACTGATACCCATCAATCATTCACCTTTAACTAGTGTTGCATTCAAAATGAATGTGCAAAGGAACGAAACAAGGAAGACCAACATCTGAACCCCTGCAAGGCTCTCTCCATACAGGTGGATTGGTTTGTTCTTCTTACAAGGTGAGCTAATAATGGACTTCTAACTAAGCGGGCAGGTCTGAATGTAACTCAGATTATAATGACCAACTCAGGGAGAGACTGCATAGCTGGTGTGTAGAGTATGGAAATTCTGAGCTGTGAAAACTAAAGGTCCGGTGAGCAAACCAGGTAGACTATTCTGAGAGCACAATTTGCAACTATTTCGAGTAATACAAGCAAGATATGTAGAGGACGAACAGATGAGCCTGAAATCACAGTAACTTGGCCTAATAGGAAATCATTTTTTGCTCCTGTAAAGTACAATGGACACATTCAGCTTCATGCAGACCTTCAGGGGCCCATTCCACTGGAATCCTGGCCTTATGTCACACATGGGTGCCCAGGTCACCCTGCCCTGGACAACCTCCCAGCTGATGACAGAGGAGAGAGAGTGAACCATCTGTCTGAAACCTTTTAAGGGTCAGGCCTGGAAGGAATCTGCCCACATTCAATTTGCTAGAAGTCAGTGGCCCCATTTAGCTAAAAAGGGACCAGCAAAAATAGCTACATTGTGGGAGAGGCATGATTCTTTCATGGCCAGAGAGCTCTGCCACAGACACTAAAGTGCTGTTGGAGATGATTTTCAACACTACGAATTCAGCTGAGGTATACTTTCTTGGGTCTGAACCAGAAAATGCTAGCTCTGAACATCAAAATACCCAAAATAATTAGATGAGATCATTCAAAATAATCTGCTAGAAAGGCTTGCCTTTGTGATAAAATAATTTCCACTTTTAGGAAAGAGCAGTGAGCAAAATTGAGTAGACTGGGAATACGTATGTTGAGAAAAGAGAGTAGAGAACAATATTTCCTAATTAGGGAGAGTTCTTAATTAGCATGTGAATAATGAATTTCCTTATTAGATATGTTAGCAGAAATTTTAAAACATACTTTAAAATTTTTAAACATTTCTTTTTAAGTAGCTGTTTTACTGAAATGTAATATTCCAAACCTTGCACATCGGAAGTGTGCACCTCAGTGAGTTTTCACAAAATGAATGTCCTATGAAACTAGCACCCAAATTAAGATAAAGAACCTTCCCAGCACCACCTAAGCCTTCTACTGCCCTGTGGCACTCACAATGCCAAATAAAGTTAACTGTGGTCTTGGCTTCTAGTATTTCACTCAGTTTTATCTGATTTTGAACATTACAGAAATGGCATCATGCAGTGGGCACTGTTTTATGTATTGTTTTCCTCCTACTGTCTAGGTGAGACTCAGGCCTGCCATTGGCACGGTGCCATGTGTGAGTCTGAGGCCTGAGAAGTGGCAGGGAGAGCTCAGGTGCAGGTCCCAGGGCCTGAAGCCCTGCCAACCAGGGGCTCTGATTTCGAGGGCAGGAAATGGGTGACCCAGCTTAAGAAGGCAAAGGGAATTCACCCTTTTTCTGCCTTTTTTATTCTGTTTGGACCCTCAACAGATTGGATGAGATCCACCCAAACTGGTGAGGGGATCTTCCTTACTCAGTCCACTGATCAAACGTTAATCTCTTCCCTAAACACACTCAAAGACATACCCACAAATAATGCCAACCAACTATCCCAAAGCTCGATCAATTGACAAAATTAACCATCACAGTGCCTGTCAGAATATCCTTCCTATAATAAAAATTATAAAAATAATTCCAAAGTCCTTCAGTGGTCCTTAATTTAAAATAAAAGGCCAAATATATAAGGCTTTGTATGATTCCATGATAACTCCCAAGCTCGTCCCCTGACACTGTCCCAGCCACCCAGCTATGAGCGCCCCCCGCCTGATCGCTGACCGCAGCCTGTGACTCCCCCGTGTTCATAGACATCCTCTGGCGTGTCGGGGTGTGCATGGCCTGGAGGCTTTCCTCATTTTGCCTTCTATGCCTGGCACACCCAGCATCATTCTGGGAAACTGTGGAGAATCTACACAGTTACCCAGTGCCATGATCTCCCTTCCTTAGAGGGCAGCCCTGGTTATTAAAATCATCTGCTTCTTATTTCAAAAGCTATCCGTCTTCCTCCCTGCACCCCCCGTACTGTTGTCTTTGGCATACCTACTTCTCTGAGCATTTCCGATTCTGGGGTCCCATCCCGCTTCCCAGGACTTGGATGCACACGAGCTTCCGTCTTCCTCCATTAACAACTCATTCACCGTGTCTCTCTCGGGCTCAACTAGTCCTTTGATTTCCTAACATAATGTTTTTTTTTTTAAGTCTGCTTTCCATCCTCACCACTTCTCATCTCCTTCGTCCAGGACATTTACAACTTCAATTCCTTCCTGACTGCCATTCCTTCCGCATGGTTTGTGACCTCTCTGGATTTGTCTGGGACTCCTGCTGAAGCTCCGCTTCCATGGCTGGCCGGCCCCTCACTCAGGGGCTCACAAGCCCTGCCCCTGACGCTCTGGGCTCTGGTCGACACACTTTGCCTGGATGCCCTCATGCCATTCGCGGAGGTGTCTGCCAGGACCAGGTGAAAAGGAAGAAAAATGGGTACCACTGCCCTCTTCTGGACTCCAGCCCCCTCCTGGATTTCCTCGGGGGCCTAAAACTCATCGTATCCCCAAGGAAACCCACATTCTCCACCTACAAATGTCCTGGCCCACCTTCCGCTCAGCCTGTCGGGCTCTAATGCCAAAGCCTTGGACCCTCCTCTTTCCTCCCCACTCAAAAACCCTTCTACCAAAAGCTCAAGTCTTCCACCTCCCTTCCCCTCATGGGACTTTCTGTCCTGATCATTTTTCTGACCTGAAATTGGAAACAACACCCTTCTGCTTAAAATGCTCTGATGGTTCTTCACTGAATGCAGAGTATGATATGGGGGATCTTCAAGTGGTTTGGGGGTACCCCACAGTGTTAGCAGCATTTGAACCCTGTATTCAAAGGCTTCCCTGCCCTGGAGGCCCCCACAATGTTCTGCCTGTGTCTGAGCACTCCACGCACATACCCATACACCCTTTTGTCCAGGAAACCTTTACAAAATGTCCTCTGGTGTTCCTTTTAAATCTCAAACAATTTTTAAGGCCCCAACTCAGATATCCCCTATGATGCCTCTTTACCCATCATTTCTTTGAATAACTGTAGCATTTTATTAACATCCTTATTACAGATTTTCTTACTGTAAGTAATGACATACATACCTGTTTTTCCTTCTAGAATATGGTCTCTTCCAAATTAAGGATGCCACAGTGGTCACCATGGCACTCATCAAGCACAGTGCCTAGAATATTATAAATTCCTTGTAAACATTGGGTTTTATCCCTACTAGGCACTTACATATTATTTTGTGTTACATTTCCATGTTGGAGTTTTAAATACTTCTGAAGCAAAGCCAGGAAAACTTGTATGATGTCACTGTTAACTTGGAAAAATATTCTTTATGTACATTATTTTTCTTTCGGGGCCTTCTTTTTCCATAGAGACCGTCAAGGTAACACTCAGCACAGTGTACTTGACTACTGCGAACAGAGCTAATGGACTCTGAATGAGGTTTTAGTTCATAAAGTGCTTTCTACCCTGGAACAGGACGATGGATATTAATAGCACACACACAGCATGGGAAGTGGAGGATTTGAGACAATTTAATTGCTTCGACTACCCAGTAACCTAACCTATACAAAAACAATGACGTTGAGAATAGCGGTTTTAAATATAATTTCATGGACTTTAAGTCCTTAGATACAGTCTTCATCAGGGTGGGGGAAACACAGAACAAATGCAATGGTAGTGAAGATGAAACAGCAGTAAAAAAGAACAAAAACACTGATGGCCAATTAAATCAGATTTGTGAGCAACCAGTTGGATATTCTTGCCAGGACTGAAAGAAAAATCTGGAGATAATGTCATGTGTATAAGGAACAGTCAATAAGTGAGTGCTTCCCAGGCTACCTACCAGGACAGAACCTCTCAACCTTGGGAGAATTCAGGTGCAGCTTCTCTACCAACCACAAGGAGAGCAAGAAAACCAGAATGGGTCACAAGACTTAATACTTGGAGAGGTATTCAAGGAGGATGGGAATTTTCCTTGCATGGAAACCACTAGCATTTACTCTGTTTCATGCACATGTAAAACAGAAATTCTGCCAAGACTTTTTGAACTAGAGATACCAAGCGTTCAGCCTCTGGATAGCCTGCATTATGAAGGAAGGATGCAGCTGACCACATCAACTTGTTCCTCCAACAAACATATACCCCTCTGAAAAGAAGTGAAATGTCCTCCATGCTGGACAACTCTACGTTTTTTCTTTTGTCTCTCTACGTATGATTTTTTTTTCCCACTCCTCTTCTACATTTGCTTCCTAATCTAGGGTGTGGACATTGCTGTCCATCAGAATGACTGCTGTTCTCTTATTTCTATTATTCAGTTGATTCTGTAATTAGGGGCTGGCCAGAGAAGCCATTCCTACTTCCTGCAACCTGGTGCTGAAGGATATGTCCTGCCTTGGAAATTTATGAGAGGAGATGATCATTATACATTCAATAGTTCTTCAAACAGTCCTTTGATCCATACCAGGCCTTTGCCTCTTTCTGGGGTAGAATCAGCCCTTCCTCCAAATGTCCCAGGTCACAGTGTTGCCACTGGACAAAAAGAAATTTTATGTAATAGAACATGAGTGTATTGCTTTCCTGCCACTGATAAGTACAGTATGTTTCATCTTAATAACTGGGTTTATTGGATAATTAGTTTTCAAAGAGAACTGGTTTTGTACAGGTTACTTTAACTCACTTTTTTTTTACTAAGGTATTATTGATATACACTCTTATGAAGGTTTCACATGAAAAACAATGTGGTTACTACATTCACCCACATTATCAAGTCCCCACCCACACCCCAATGCAGTCACTGTCCATCAGTGTAGTAAGATGACACAGATTCACTGTTTGCCTTCTCTGTGCTACACTGTTTTCCCCATAATCCCCCACACCATGTGAACTAAACATGATACCCCTCAATCTCCTTCTCCCACCCTCCCCACCTGCCCTCCCACACCCCTCCCCTTTGGTAACCACTAGTTCCTTCTTGGAGTCTCTGAGTCTGCTGCTATTTTGTTCCTTCAGTTTTGCTTCGTTGTTACACTCCACAAATGAGGGAAATCATTTGGCACTTGTCTTTCTCCTCCTGGCTTATTTCACTGAGCATAATATCCTCCAGCTCCATCCATGTTGTTGCAAATGGCACGATTTGTTTCCTTCTTATGGCTGAATAGTATTCCATTGTGTATATGTACCACCTCTTCTTTATCCATTCATCTACTGATGGACACTTAGGTTGCTTCCATATCTTGGCTATTGTAAAAAGTGCTGCAATAAACATAGGGGTGCATATGTCTTTTTGAATCTGAGAAGTTGTATTCTTTGGGTAAATTCCAAGAAGTGGGATTCCCGGGTCAAATGGCATTTTTATTTTTAGTTTTTTGAGGAACCTCCATATTGCTTTCCACAATGGTTGAACTAGTTTACATTCCCACCAGCAGTGTAGGAGGGTTTCCCTTTCTCCACATCCTCACCAGCATTTGTTGTTCTTAGTCTTTTGGATGGTGGCCAACCTAACTGGTGTGAGGTGATATCTCATTGTGGTTTTAATTTGCATTTCCCTGATGATTAGTGATGTGGAGCATCTTTTCATGTGTCTGTTGGCCATCTGAAGTTCTTCTTTGGAGAACTGTCTCTTCATATCCTCTGCCCATTTTTTAATCTGGTTATTTGCTTTTTGGGTGTAGAGGCATGTAAGTTCTTCATATATTTTGGATGTTAACCCCTTGTCAGATATGTCATTTACAAATATATTCTTCCATACTGTAGGATGCCTTTTTGTTCTGTTGATGGTGTCTTTTGACTTTAACTCGCTTTTTAACTGACCTGGAGATTGTGTGTTTCTTTTTAAGACTACAGAATTATCTGTATAATTGTTTTCAATGAGTTACTATGACTCTCTGTAACAAAGTTCTATGATAACTTTGCCCCATGAGCAGGAGGCTCAGAATCCTCCATCTGTTGCTTTCTTTCCTTCAATTCACTCCTGACGCTTCTTGGGGAATTCTTATGACCAGTTGACTGAGAAGTAGAGACCTAAACTTCATTTACAAATGAAGCTGGAGTTTTGGGACTGGTCACACTTGGAAGGCACAGATACAGCATTACAGTCTCACTCAGAGAATTTTCTTTCATCATCAGCCTTTCAAGGTCACCTCCAAGTGCTGGGGAAGGCCCCCTCTCCCTCTAAGCCACTGCCCAGCACCAGCCTACAGATGTCCAACAGCTCTGAGACCCTGTGGGTTTCAGTGTTCTAATGAAGCTGGGTCAGCCGGATGGTCCTCAAGGGGCCTTGCAGTGTGGCACCCTCTAGGAACTTCCAGAAATAACTGGGTGCCCCTTGGAGGACAGACTGATGCAATGGCTACTGACTACATTATTATCTCACACAAACATGTTCCTGCTCCAAAACTACTCAAGTGACTTTTTTGGTTGAGATAGTTTTCACCATTCATACACATGGGCTTCACTTTCACCTAATTAAGTACATATATGTTCTTAGCACCAGAAGGATTCTGCATCTAAAACTGGCAAAGACTTTTTTAAAAAGGGGAAGACGACGGATGACCTGCCCCTGCTAAGTACCATTATGGGCACTTAGAAACAGGGTGAAAATAAAAGTGGGGATAAACTTTCCAAAGGGCAATTTAAGAATCAAATCAAAAGCCTCAAATATATGCTTACCTTTGACCCAGTAACTTCATTTACAGGAAATATCTTAAAACATATTTACAAAGATAGTCATTTATCTAGTTACTATGACACTTGGAAACCACCTAACTTCCCACAGACAGGGATTTCACATTTTTGACATGGAAGCTATGGAATCACTTAACATGATGAAGAATAGCTCACAGCTTGTTACATGGAACATATTCATACACAATGTTAAAAGAGGAAAGATAGGTTAAAGAGTGTTTGGCTCTATATTTATAAAAATACGTATACATGTCTAATCATGCAAACCTCCCCACTGGAATAGACACATTCTGGATAGGGATTTGACTTGCCAGCACTGCTATCCATAGACTCACAGAATCCTTATTATCATCATGGTGTTTTGCACAACAATGCTTCTGAGTGGGAACTCACTTCACAGCAGTAAGTATAGCAATGGGCTTATGGCCAAGCAATGAACTGGTCTTACCATGTATCCCAACATCTGGAAGCAGATGGTCTGACCAGATGGTTCACCAGGGACTCAGTGATGGTACCCGTTTGAGCAGAGTACTCTAAAGGAACGGTGTCTGTCTTACAGGATGCAGTGTGTTCTTTGAATAAGACACCACTATATGGTGCTTTCTCCCCCATAGCCAGAATACATGAATCTGGGAAATAAGGGGTGGATGTGGTATATCTCCCTTCAATATTTTTCCCAATTGTCAGCTCATGAAAGTTTTACTTTTTGTCCCAGAGACATAGAGCTCTACTGGTCTTGAGGTCTGACTTCCCAATGATTGCACCAGGGGATACAATGGTTTACAACTTGAAAATGAGCCTGCCATCTGACATTGTGGTTTTCTTGTGCCATTGAGGCAACAGAGGGAAAAGGGGATACTCTGCTGGCTGGAGTGATTGATCCTCATTGTCCAGGAGAAATTAAATCACTACTACACAATGGCAGGTGGGGAAGACTATGTCCAGAGCCCACAGGGATCCTCTGGGCTAACTTTGAATACCTCCATGGCCAAAAGTAGACATCAATGGAAAACTGCAACAATCAAAACGGCAAAGTTTTTGAGTATCAATACTATACAGGAATGAAAGTTTGGACCACTCCACTAGACAGAGAATTATGACCAGCTTAGTTTAGGGCAGAGGGCAAAAGAAACATGAAATGAACACAAAAGAAAAAAGCCAGAGATGTCAACTCCAGCCTTGTGACCAACTTTACATATGACTATTTTCAGATATTTGCATATGTTCTCATATTTCATAAATACATAATTATTCATATATATTAAATATTTTCTTTTTCTCTATGTCTGTTTTATGAACAAGGTGTTGGAGGTAACTTTACTGTGTCTTTAGTTGTCATTTTGGGAGAGGGGATAGTGGGTCACAGATACACTCCTCAGCAAGGTTTGAGTCTTGGGAGTTGAGTGCAAACATTCTTCCAAGTTACCTTTCCTCAGGTATATCCCTCAGCCTTAGAGTTAGTGGTCACAATTTACATCTCTTATCCTCATATTCCTTAAACTTCTCTTCACCTCTCCTAGAAGTGAATCCAATTGCACCATTCTTTGTGGGTGGATAAAAGAACACATGTGTAAAGACATAAGGGTATAAAAGTATGTGAGAGTTATATCAGCCAAAGTAGCAGAGTAAGAACTTCCAAAAATTTTCTTCTCCATAAAGGCAATGAAAATCCTAGCAAAGACTGTTAAAATCAACTTTTCCAGAATTCCAGAAGTTAACTGATAGTTTGCATCAACCCAGTGAGCATTTAGTAAAAAATAAACAATGAACAGCTAATTCGCAGTAAGAACAGTGAGCTTTCTGGCATTTCAGCTTCCTACTCCCATCGCCTGCTGCCCAGCTCCACAGCAACAGCCCAACTTCCTGATACTGGAGAGAGAAGGGCAGGATGGGAAATCTGTCAGAGCCTCACTGAAAAGAAACATCATTATCTAATCTGTCTGGTGTTTCCTGGGAAGAACCAGAGGTTCCAGGCAATTAAGGAAATCTCTCTACAATCATTCACTGACCACTAAACTAATGAAGTAGAGACTTCAACAAAGATACAGTCTACAGAAATAGATTTTAAAACATCATTAAACAAACAACTGCCACACAAACAGCCACCACAAGTCTTGAAGAGGAGTAAGAAACTGATTTCTAAAGTTGCCAAATTACATTATTCTTCATGTCTTGTTCTGAACAAAAATGACATGTAAAGAAAGAAGAAAGTATTGCCCATATCCAAGAAAAACAGCAATCAATAGAAACCACCCCTGAGGAAGCCCAGACATTGGGCTGTCTTGGCAAACACTTTATATCAGCCATTATAAATATTTTTAAATAATTTAAGGAAATCCTGTCTAAAGAAATAAAGGAAAACATGAGAATGTGTATCACCAAATACAGAATGCCAGTGAAGAGACGGAAAATTATAAAAACAAAAACAAATTCTCAAGTCAAAATTCGACAATAACTGAAATGAACACTTTATTAGAGGGACTGAACAGATGATCTGAGCAGGTGGAAGAAAGACTCAGAACACTTGAAGACAGTCCAATTGGGGAACAGAAAGAAAAAAAGGAATAAAGAAAAACGAACAGAATTTACAAATCTGCAAGACACCATCGAGCCTAGCAACATGTGCATAATGGGAGTTGCTGGAGGAGAAGAGAGAAAGAAGGGTAGAAGAATATTTGAAGAAAGGATGGCCAAGGTCAGAAGTCAAGTGTGGGAAGTTCACCCAGCCAACACCTTCATTTCTCTCTTTCCAGTGCCTGGGCATCAGGCCGTTAGACTGAGAATAAAATCAGTTACATGCTCATTTAATCTTGCAAAACATGAAATGTTGGAAGTCACATTTGTTTATTTCACTGAAGTTAAATCTGCTCTGCCCTTCACTTCCGGGTCACTGGAGGCTCAGCCTCGGTCTCTGGGCGTGTTGTCTGCCTGCTGCTGCCAGCCAGCTTGCTGCACACGCCTCAGTGTTTAGCCCCCGAGTGAGTGAGCTCCACCACGGCATGTGTCTCCTCAGTGCATCCCAGCCTGCTCAGATTACACCACTCAGCTCATGTCCTGAGTTCAAGCACAGCCACCTTTCCCATCCTGAATCAGAGCCACTTCTGCTCCTTCAACACTAAGCATGCATCTCACCTCTCAAAAAAGCTGAGATCATGACTTTTAATTGGCCACTAACACTAAAACTACTCTCTCCCACAGCCCACCCTCCAAACCTCAAACCTTTAGAACTCAAATGGGAGCCTTAAAATCATAATGTAAGAGTCATGGATGGGGCTGCTTTATTGTTTCCTGTAGAAGCCCAGCTCCCCCAGTACCACCACCACCAAAGATGAAATGAACAGCATTCGTTAATTTTCTTTCTCTTTAATAAGTCACTTGGTCACAGGCACATAGAGGTGGATATGCACATATAAATTTAATTTATTACATATCCAGCATCTATTTCATTTATTCCTCCTACCAGAACTCTAATTTTATTCAGTGGCCAATACATTCAGGTGACTGATCAGAAGTGGATTCCATCTACTCATCTTTCTTCATTCACTCATTTAACAAGTCCTTCCATAGCCAATACATTGTTCCAGATTTTTAAAAAACATTAATCCAGTAATTCATCCCCTTTTGCAGACATGTCCCCTAAATAAGCCAAGTCAGTCAGGTGTAGCCCATCCCCGTGGCCACTGCTTGGATCTAGAGTGGAAACATGGCACCATCTGGTCAATGAAGGATAAGGAGATGCTGGGCCCTCACTTCTGCCAGTGCATCTCTGCTGGGGAACACCCCTTGAAGTATTAACAGGCAGCCAGGTGCTGTGCTTTAAAATCATTCCACTTGGAAGCCCGCAGAGGGATTCCTCTACAGAAGTAAGGGGAAATGAAATAACTTGGTATTTTCACAGGCCTCTGTCAAATTACATATCAGCAAAACGCCTTGAAAAAATGCCTTAAAGTCAGCTTCCCAATTTGTTGATCCTTGTCTGTCATGTTTCCAATGAACTTGTTAAACTAACAAAGTCATGAATGAAACTCTGAACCTCCCAGCAGTGCAAAAAGACAGGCACCAGGGCAGCCCCAAATACACGGCCCTTCTGAACTGGCAAAGAACCTGGGGCAAGTTAATTTTTTGAGTCTCACTTTTCTGTTTTGTAAAATAGGAATAAAGTTATCACATCACAATTGGTGGGAGTTCAATGAGATCATCTTTACACCACCTGATGCCATGACTGTCTCACATGCAGGGAATGCCATCGCTATTATGTTACCCTCCTTTTCTACTCAAAAACTCCCAAAACTAATATCCACTCAGCCTAGTACTCAAGTCTGTCCTCAACTCAGCTGAGTTGAACCTTTAATTTCACCTCCTGCCTTTCTCCTAATAAGTCCTCTGCCCTCTCCAGAACCATCTCCTTACACCCTTTTCCAGTCACCTGGCCTTACTGCCTCCAGCCGTTCTTCTGCCCTCAGTACCTTCCTGTCCTGGCAGCTTCACCCCCTCAGCCTCTCAGACTTGGGCATCCCCATTTTCTGCCTGTGTCTTTATGAAGGCTTCTGCCACCCGCAGAGGCCAGCCAGAGGGTCTGCCTTCAGAACTGAGGGCTCTGTGTGTGTCCGACGCTTCCTCATAGGCGGTCTCTGCTCACAGCTGTCCCACACACTGTGACTTATCCACTCAACAAGTACACACTAGGCTTCATGAAAGCCAGGAAGCTCAACGTGACATTCTCTCTCACAGCGGCCACAGGAGCCTGGAGCCTCTGTCCCTTCTCACTGACGTTCGCACTTCTCATCTCTCCTCCGAATCAATGCATTCTCTCTCTCTCTTCACTTTGGTAACTGAGCTGGCCATTCTTTATTAAACACAACAGAACCGAAAAAGACAAAACCTTCCTCTGAAGCTGTGTATTAATGAACCACAAAATAAAATTCTAAGATCAAAATTGGTAATTGGTTTCAGAATATGTCGGTTTATTTTGAAATTATTTTCAAAACGACCAAGAGAAGGTGGTTTTGTGCAAGGTTTCGAATTAATCTTGGTGCGTCTCATGCCTGTACTGACTAAAGTGTGAGGACAATAGGACCGCTTCCTAGGTTTGTTTTGGGTGAGAATCAAAGGAATGACCCCACCTAAGTCACATAGAACACACCCTGAAGGTGGCTCGTGCTAGGTGTTCTGCATTGTGCAATGACATGGATCCTCCACTAGGGGGCCAGGAACCCGATGAATTGCCCCGAGGCTCTCAAGCAGGGAAACAGGCTAGAAGGATCTAGAAGTGGGCATCTCCTGAAATAAACAAAACAGCACAGCTGTTCCCCATTAACAGCAAATAGGTTTCCAAAACAATGAAGATTAAAAATAATACATTATATTTTCTATAACTCATGCGATAGGACTTGATTTCTTCCACTTTATATCTTAGTGACATGATTCCTCTAGGAAACTCAGAAACTTATGATTCATTAAAAAAGGAACTGCCTACTCTTAACTTTAATTACATCACCTAATCTACATATCCTACTGTAGTAGAAAAAACATGAATCTGACTGTGAATCCAGCTTGAAAACTTAAGGGCCACATGACCTTAGAAGAAAGTAATTTCCCTGTAACAGCCTCCTTGTCTTTATTTAATACAATACAAATAAAACAGCTGCCTTCACAACCTAATGTATTTATTGAGAGCTCAGATTAGAATAATTTATGTGAAAGATGTATGAGAACTTTCAACTACAATAGAAGCACAAAGGTCTATCAGGAAGCTGAATTTACAATAACGTGTTTAAATTAAAATTTTCCTGGCAACAGTTTCAATGTATCAACTACTCAGAGTTTATATAGAGCAAGGAGCTGTTATTTTAGTCCAGTATGCTGTTGGCTTTTTGAAATTCACATTAAATCAAACTGAGTAGGAGGATGAAATGTGGCTTTTTCCTTTTAAATCTCCTTAATTATTAATGAATCCATTTTGATTTGTGTGTTTCTGAGTAGGAACAAGACACATGGCCATCTGTGTTAATGTCTAGGCTCTCAAGAAAATTTCTGGAGAAAAGACATATGTTTCTGCTAGAAGAGAGTGATCCAACGATGGGTTAAAGCCAAAAAGAAAGCACGTGCTTCTGATCCTTAACTCTACTTGCTGTTTCCAGCCCCCTCCTCCAGGCCTGCAAGAGTCCCCTTCGTGGCACGGCAGAATGTCCGGACGGCCCAGTTGTGGGGCTCTGCCCTGCTGTGACTTGGGGCCAGGAGGCAGGAGATGCTGAGGACCCACAAATGGCAGGGCCGCCTAGCGGCTGTCTCTACACTCGCGGAGGTGAAGAGCCTTTAACGGTCCTGACCTCTATGGCCTCACATACGACATGGGGATGATGGGACCACCCCATCCTCCACAGCACGTGGTGAGGATTCAGTGAGGATTCACAGCCAGTGGCATGGGTATCCCGTCTGGGCTTTCTTCCCTCTGCACCCTCGTGCACACGTGCTCCCTGATTGCAGGCACCTGGACTATGCAGGCTGCCAGGTGCTAGGCGAGGAAGGAGCAAAAGGTGCATATGTCATGAAAAAGCATGCTATTTCCGTGTTGTCCACAAGGGCTTCTTTCTTTTAAGTAGTACAGGGCACAGAGCACCCAGAGGAAGTGCCTCCCTGGGGTTTGTCAAGTCGGAGACTGGGAGCAGTTCAGTCTTTCCCCACAGGGGGAAGTAGAGAGCGCAGGAGAGAATCAAGGAAGGGGGTGGAAAGAATTGTCACCACCAGGCACTCCTTGTTCCTGTTCCACCACCCCAGCTGCGCTCTAGGTGGGGTCAGTGTTCCTCCAGGACAGAAGGAACTGGGAGGGATATTGACTTTGCCAGAGTCACACAGAGAGTGCACACTACTCATGGCTCGGTGAATTCAGACAAGGGTCTCTTTGAAGACCCTGCACCTCCCTGGCAAAGGAAGGGACCAGCCCACCTCCAGGCAACCAGCACCCGGGTGTGAGACGGAGGCTTGGTGGGTACTTACTGTGTGGAGCCAGAAAGCAGGGGTGTGAGGAGAGTATCTGTTTTGCTGCGACAACCAAAGGAGGTCTTCCTTTCTCCCCATCAAGGACTTTATCATTCTTCTTATCAGTAACTTGGAGCCAACAGGCGAATCAGACCCAGCTGGAATATGCCCAGCTCTTGGGGCTCAGAATGAACTGACAGGTGGCCCATTGGATGAGAAGGCCTTGATGAAATGCCTCTTGGTCAAACCCCTCACCTGGTAAAATGCTGCCTGCCCCGTCACCATGTGTCAGGCCTTCAGCTCTACCAAAACATTTCTTGGCCAGCACAAGTGTGTGTCTTCACTTCAGAAATTCTTTTTCACTGTTGGAAAGGAACAAAAGAAATATTCATTTAGGGAATTTGAAACTACAGAAAATGGGACCGAAAATTGGCTAACTTGATAATACATCAACATTTATCATAGAACAGGTAAATTTATTCTGGGTGTTGCAAGAGAATACAGTTATGGGAAAATTTATTTTCTAGCTGAAATTATCTTCCATATAGCATGCATTTGTTGGCAGCAATGAAAATCTTTCAAACCAATAATGATTTGTAACTTAGCCAAATTCAGAAGTCCTGGTTTAGTGAGATGCAATCAAAGTCTGGTTATGGTTAGAGACTGTGCCTCAGAATGGTTTACAAATCAAAACTGGCAAGGACTTGTCTCATCCATATATTATTATTATTAAACATTTATAATTGAATTCTTGATTTACATGCATTTCAGTTGCATGCACTGAGGAACACTTTTCATAAATGGAGAAAAACACCAGGCAATTTGACTATTATGGCATAAATGTTTCAATAGATTTTTGGAGAACTGTGATTTTGCAGAGGTGACATTTACAGCTTAATATGCATTCTGAATACAATACAGTCAGATGTATGCCATTACAGTTTATATACTGAAATATTAAACTAAAGTGTATGATACCAGGTAGCAGAAAGAGTAGATATATGTATGTCCATATCTGTGATACAGAAAACATGAAACGCCTTCTGTAGAAGTCATGAAGAAATTGCGCTGACTCCATGGAGAGATGAAAACTGTAACCTTTCCATTTTCATGGAAAAGAGGCAGTAATGGTGCATAAAAACTGTGTATTTAGGAGGTGCCAGGCACAGTGCTGGGGATTTTACATGACTATGTCATTTAACCTTCAGGATTTCTTTATGAAAACAGGGGACTGGAGACCTGGCCTAATGAGGTGTTATCAAAAATTACCATGTTGTGATTGGCAAGACATTCCCTGACATCTAGAAAGAATTTCTGCAAAGTAAGAGTTTCTTGGTGGGCAGTGTGTACATATCAGAATTTCAGTTATTCTGAGCTGACTTTAAATTAGTGTGGCGAGGGTAAGTGAATAAACAAAGAAAATGGACTCAGGAGGAGAGAGAGTTAAATAGACCATAAAGCAAAGTTGAGGACTTCCTCAGCTGCACCATACCAAATCCCAATTAGAGCAAACGTGAAGTTCTACCTTCCTCTTATTGTATCTTATGATCAACTGGTTCAGTGGTTAATTGAAGCAGAAACTAAGGAATCTCTTTTTCAGTTTAAGTCATGCAGTGCTTCTGTGCATGGAAGACGGAGGCCGTTTCAGGAGAGAGTTAAACTGCATGCAGCTCTTTGTACATGCCCACTAAGGGAACTCTACACTACAGGTGAAATCAGAAACGTATTTTCAAATAATACAAGCTGGGCAAAAATAAAACTACGTCATGATTCATCTCTTGACCCATCTAGTTGTGACTTAGGGGTACTAAGTTTTGGGGGGCTCTCATTTTACTTATCCATACAATTTGGGCAGTTGAATTCCCTTGACCATTTGAAGAGGATCCCATGGCTCTGAAGCCTGTAGCCATTACCAGGGACTTTCATAACAGATGTTACACAGACAGCGTCACAATGTCCAAGTTCCCTGCTTAGTAGCTGAATTTTGTCTTGCCTTTGGATCCCACCATTTGGAGGTTGACATACTTGCCCCTCAGTGGCAGTAGTCAGGAATAATGATATATGATGGGTTCTGGGAACCCTACAGAGAACCTGAGTCCATTTCAGGCAATGTACAAGGTCAAACTACCTTCATAATAATCCCAAGACATCAGTTGCTTTTTTCACTCTCATTCTCTCATTCATGTAGAGTTGAGTTTTCTAGAAGCCATATGACATAATGTTAGCATCACTCTGATAAGTAATCTAATGTGTTTGTGCATTCTTGCATTTTCTAGGGTTTTCTAATGTAGTATATTTAGTGTGCAAATACGTGCATTTTCAGAGGTTAACTCAGTTTGTTCTCAGTACTCCTACTATCGGTCCAATCTTCAGCTAGACCTGCTAAGTTTTCTTTAAGCTCATTATTGTTCAATAAGTAAATATTGTCAAGTCTGGAAATTTTCCTTAGGCATATGCAGACACACAAGTAAAATTTGTTGTCGTCTTTTTTTAATACAGTTTTACATCTGGTGGGAATCCTTTCCACATTTAAAATTTTTATTTATGCTGTGTTTACGGATTGATCACTGGCTGATGGAGGATTGTGAGACTCACTTTCTGTCACACCAGTGCTGTCTGGATCTAAAGATGCTCAAAAAGATGAAGCTGACATAGCACAGAGTTCCCTGCCTCATGAGGGGAAAGAATCTACTCCAAAGGAACTGCATAAAACTACATATAAAAAATTAAAATATGATGGAAACTACTTTTCCTCTGGCATCATAGATGTTAATAATTCACTATATTGAATCTCATGTAATAGGACATTTTGTATAATATTATGGTGCCAGGTAAGAGGCGGCATCATTTTGAGACCAATCATTCAGAGCTTCAAGGAAAAGGAATTGAATGCATGAAGCATCGAGGAAATGACCTCTTAGGAGACACAGAGTTACAGACTTTCACACCAGAAATGCAAAAGCCAGGATGCATGTTCCAGGGTGAGTTTGTGTATTGCACTGGCTGGAGGACTGCAGACCATAGTGGAGACACACACCACTGAGTGCCTGTGGGATGCAAGTGCAACATAAGAAGCAGGGCCGCCTCATGACACAGCAAATGACTGATTTAGAAATGTTGCTACAGACACAAAGAGTGATAGAATTGCACCTTGCCTTACAAATGGCTAAATCAATAGATGTGACAGGACTTGCTCTTTTGCTAACATTGGTCCAATCTGAACACCAAATAGTCATCGAGAAATATTTCCTAGTATGTGAATACTCGACACAAAACTTAAGAGGTGCTAAAATATTCACATTACTGAATAACTTTTTAATCTCATGGTTTATCCCAGAAAAAGTGTGTTGGAATTTGCACTGAGGATATGAAAGCAAAGGTAGATAAAACTGTTGGCACCCAAATCAAAGCAAGGACAGGAGACTGTCCTAACAGTCATCGTATTCCCTTAAGAATGTCCTGGATGAAGAAGTAAACTTATTCATGTCATTAAATCTTAACATTTTTAAAAATGTATACACTCTTTTAAAAATGTCTGGGGTGTTAAAATGAAATATAATGCTTATCTCAGGAAATATCGTTTGTGTGTTTATCTGAGTTATGAAAAATACCATTTTTTCCATACAGCACCTTTTATATTTTTAAAAAATCAGCTGACAGACCAACTATAGTTATTCAAACATAGATATTTGGCAGATATTTTCTTTAAAAGGAGTAAGGGGATGCATTAGCTTCAGAGGAAACCCTGGGCAATATATGTTTTCAAAGGTAAAATTTGAACTTGCGGGTGAAAATTAGAATTTTGGAAAACTTGTATCTGCCACTGTGAGCTTGAAAGTTTCCCAATATTTAAAAAAAAAATGTTCCCATGAGCTGGGCAGTCACATTAACAAATGTGATTATTTGTGCTCTCTGTGTAATATGGCATATATCAATAGATATAACACTCATAAACAAAATCTCTTAGGGAAGATTCATGAATTTTTTAAGAGTATGAAGAGGTCCTGAAGTCAACAAATTGCAAAACTGGTGTTGGCACACTTTTGCAGGAAAACAGAAGAGGCACAGTGGAAAGGAAACCCTGGTTGGACGAAGCAGAACAGAAACAACTTTCTAAATCAATTTGACTAAGGATTGTCACTGGCATGTTGGCAAAGAGGGACTGGAAATTCCTATCATGAACAACAGTATTTTTTATGGAGCCATTTTGCTGTGAGTATGACTGAACTAGTGCCACGTAAACCATGCCTGAGGGGAACCCGTTCTCACTGTAGGATGCGGCTCAGCCTGAAAGTTATGAAAAAGAAGACCTGGTGTGGGCAACTGGCTAAGACTGGGGTCAGGTCGAGACAGGCTCTTCAGGTGATGTTTGCCCTGAGATAGGCACGATCTTGCAAGGGAGGCGGGTGAGAGGGGCCGTGCTAGGGAGGGGAAGCACATGCCAGCATACCCAGAGAAGATAGGGCCACTGTGGCTGGAAGTCAGAGAGCAAAGGAGGGGGTCAGAAGCTGGGGGCAGAGAGTGGGCTGGGCCTAGCCATGCACCTGGTCCCATGCCCCCGTGCAATGGGAATCCATGGAGGGCTCTGGACCGGGGAACGGCAGGACCCAGCCACAGCGTGAAGGCCACTCCACTGCTCTGTACAGAGCACACTGGAGGAGATCAGGTGGGTAAAGGTGTTCAGTGAGGATGGCATCCCAGTCACTGGGAGGGAGAGTGCAGCCTCTCCTTAGCATCTCACTGCGGGGAGGAGGGCAGATTCCTGGCCACTGGGATGGGAGGAGGGAAGACTGGACCTAGAGAGAGCAAAGGAAGGAAGATGGAATCGGGATATATTTTGCAGGTAGAATGGCCAGGTGGGTTTGCTTAAATGATAACAGCCAGGAAGCATTGCCACCTTCCTGTATGAGAAAGGAACTGGAAATTCCTCCCACACAGTAGGTAATAACATGGATCTTTTTTTTATTAAGGTATCATTGATATACACTCTTATGAAGGTTTCACAAGAAAAATAATATGGTTATTAGATTCACCCTTATTATCGAGTCCCCTCCCCATACCCCGTTGCAGTCACTGTCCATCCGTGTAGTAAGATGCCACACAGTCCCTATTTGTCTTCTCTGAGCTACACTGTCTTCCCCGTGACCTCACACACACCATGTGCACCAATCATGATACCCCACAATCCCATTCTCCCACCCTCCCCACCTGTTCTCCCTCACCCCTCCCCTTTGGTAACCACTACTCCCTTCTTGGAGTCAGTGAATCTGCTGCTATTTTGTTCCTTCAGATTTGCTTCGTTGTTATACTCCACAAGTGAGGGAGGTCATTTAGTATTTGTCTTTCTCTGCCTGACTTATTTCACTGAACATAATATCCTCCAGCTCTATCCAGGATGCTGCAAATGGTATGTTTTGTTTCTTTCTTATGGCTGAATAGTATTCCATTGTATATATGTACCACCTCTTCTTTATCCATTCATCTACTGATGGACACTTAGGTTGCTTCCATATCTTGGCTATTGTAAATGGTGCTGCAATAAATATAGGGGTACATATATCTTTTTGAATCTGAGAACTTGTTCTCTTTGGGTAAATTCCTAGAAACAAAATTCCCGGGTCAAATGGTATTTCTGGTTTTAGTTTTTTGAGGAACCTCCATATTGCTTTCCACAATGGTTGAACTAGTTTACATTCCCACCAGCAGGGCAGGAGGGTTCCCCTTTCTCTGCATCCTCACCAGCATTTGTTGTTTCTAGTTTTTTCTATGTTGGCCATCCTAACTGCTGTGAGGTGATATCTCATTATGGTTTTAATTTGCATTTCCTGATAATTAGAGATGTAGAGCATCTTTTCATGTACCTGTTGGCCATCTGAATTTCTTCTCTGGAGAAGTGTCTGTTCATATCCACCACCCATTTTTTAATTGGGTTATTTGCATTTTGGGTGTTGAGACGTGTGAGTTCTTTATATATTTTGGACGTTAACCCCTTCTCAGACATGTCATTTACAAATATATTCTCCCATACTGTAGTATGCCTTTTTGTTCTGCTGATGGTATCTTTCACTGTACAGAAGCTTTTTATCTTGATGTAGTCCCATTTGTTCATTTTTTTATTTTGTCTCCCTTGTCCAAGGAGATGCATTCAGGAAAAAAGTTGCTAATGTTTATATTTAAGAGATTTTTCCCTATGCTTTCTTCTAAGAGTTTTATGGTTTCATGACTTACATTAGGTCTTTGATCCATTTTGAGTTTACTTTTGTGTATGAGGATAGACAATGATCTGGTTTCATTCTCTTGCATGTAGCTCTCCAGTTTTGCCAACACCAGTTGTGGAAGAGGCTGTGATTTCCCCATTGTATGTCCATGGCTCCTTTATCATATATTAATTGACCATATATGCTTGGGTTTATATTTGGGCTCTCTAGTCTGTTCCATTGGTCTATGGGTACATTATTGTGCCAGTACCAATTGTCTTGATTACTGTGGCTTTGTAGTAGAGCTTGCAGTCAGGGAATGTAATCCCCCTTGCTTTATTCTTCCTTCTCAGGATTGCTTTGGCTATTCAGGGTCTTTTGTGGTTCCATACGAAATTCAGAACTATTTGCTCTAGTTCATTGAAGAATGCTGTTGGTATTTTGATAGGGATTGCATTGAATCTGCAGATTGCTTTAGGCAGGATGGCCATTTTGACAATATTAATTCTTCCTATCCATGAGCATGGGTTGTGTTTCCATTTATTGGTATCTTCTTTAATTTCTCTCATGAGTGTCTTGTAATTTTCAGAGTATAGGTCTTTCACTTCCTTGGTTAGGTTTATTCCTAGGTATTTTATTCTTTTGGATGCCATTGTGAAAGGAATTGTTTTCCTGATTTCTCTTTCTGCTAGTTCATCATTAGTGTATAGAAATGCAACAGATTTCTGTATATTAATCTTGTATCCTGCAACTTTGCTGAATTCCGATATTAGATCTAGTAGTTTTGGAGTGGATTCGTTAGGGTTTTTCATGTACAATATCATGTCATCTGCAAACAGGGACAATTTGACTTCTTCCTTGACAATCTGGATGCCTTTTATTTCTTTGTGTTGTCTGATTGCCATGGCTAGGACCTCCAGAACTATGTGGAATAAAAGTGGGGAGAGTGGGCATCCTTGTCTTGTTCCTGATCTTAAAGGAAAAGCTTTCAGCTTCTCGCTGTTAATATGATGTTGGCTGTGGGTTTGTCATATATGGCCCTTATTATGTTGAGGTACTTGCCCTCTATACACATTTTGTTGAGAGTTTTTATCATGAATGGATGTTGAATTTTGTTGAATGTTTTTTCAGCATCTATGGAGATGATCATGTGTTTTTTGTCCTTCTTTTTGTTGATATGGTGGATAATGTTGATGGATTTTCAAATGTTGGACCATCTTTGCATTCCTGGTATAAATCCTACTTGATCATGATGGATGATCTTTTTGATGTATTTTTGAATTCAGTTTGCTAATGTTTTGTTGAGTATTTTTGCATCTATGTTCATCGGGGATATTGGTCTGTAATTTCCTTTTTTTGTGGTGTCTTCCTGGTTTTGGTATTAGTGATGCTGGCCTCATAGAATGAGTTTGGGAGTATTCCCTCCTCTTCTACTTCTTGGAAATTTTTAAGGAGGATGGGTATTAGGTCTTCACTAAATGCTTGATAAAATTCAACAGTGAAACCATCTGATCCAGGCATTTTGTTCTTAGGTAGTTTTTTAATTACCAATTCAATTTCCTTGCTGGTAATTGGTCTATTTAGATTTTCTCTTTCTTCCTGGGTCAGCTTTGGAAGGTTGTATTTTTCTAGAAAGTTGTCCATTTCTTCTAGGTTATCCAGTTTGTCAGCATATAATTTTTCATAGTCTTCTCTCATAATTCTTTGTATTTCTGTGGTGTCCATATTGATTTTTGCTTTCTCATTTCTGATTCTGTTTATGTGTGTAGACTCTTTTTATCTTGATAAGTCTGGCTATGGGTTTATCTATTTGTTTATTTTCTCAAAGAATCAGCTTCTACTTTCATTGATTCTTTCTATTGTTTTATTCTTCTTGATATTGTTTATGCTCTAATCTTTATTATGTCCCTCCTTCTACTGACTTTGAGCCTCATTTGTTCTTTTTTTAGTTTTGTTAAGTGTGAGTTTAGACTGTTCATATGGAGTTGTTCTTCTTTCCTGAGGTATTTCTGTATTGCAGTGTACCCCTCTTAGCACGGCCTTCGCTGTGTCCCACAGATTTTGCAGTGTTGAATTATTGTTGTCGTTTGTCTCCATATATTGCTTGATCTATGTTTTTATTTGGTCATTGATCCATTTATTATTTAGGAGCATGTTATTAAGCCTCCATGTGTTTGTGGCCTTTTTCATTTTCTTTGTGTACTTAATTTCTAGTTACATACCTTTGTGGTCTGAGAAGCTGGTTGGTACAATTTCAATCTTTTTGAATTTACTGAGACTCTTTTTGTGGCCTAGTATATGATCTATTCTTGAAAATGTTCCATGTGCACTTGAGAAGAATGTGTATTCTGCTGCTTTTGGGTGCAGTGTTCTGTAGATGTCTCTTAGGTCCATTTTTTTAATGTGTTGTTCAGTGCCTCTGTCTCCTTACTTATTTTCTGTCTGATTTATCTGTCCTTTAGAGTGAGTGGTGTGTTGAAGTCTCCTAAAATGAATGCATTGCATTCTATTTCCCCCTTTAATTCTGTTAGTATTTGTTTCACACATGTAGGTACCCTTGTGTTGGGTGCATAGATATTTATAATAGTTACATCTTCTTGTTGGACTGGCCCCTTTATCATTATGTAATGTCCTTCTTTGTCTCTTGTTAATTTTTTTGTTTTGAGGTCTATTTTGTCTGATACAAGTACTGCAACTCCTGCTTTTTTCTCCCTATTAGTTGCATGAAATATCTTTTTCGATTAACATAGATGTTTACAAAGAAAGTTTTGCTGAACTAATGCTCTTGAGAATTATTTGCAAATATGTTTAGTAATGTTTGGATAACTAGACTACTCATGGAAAAAAATATCAAAATTCTGGCAGTTTCTCAAAAACAACACCAAAGTATGGGATGATGCTAACACCAGCCACTGGTAATAGTTTTACTCAATATTAGTCATTTCACTTATCCAAACATTGAATTACTATCACCATAATACTATCATAATTATCTTTATCATTGTATGGGTTTTGTGACTGTACTTCAGCAGGAATATTATACATTGTCATTTTCTACCTATTCTTTTCTAAAGTAACCCTACGTATATTTTTGTAGAGGTATTTATATGTTAATTATTTGACTATATTAAGTATACCATAATTATATTATGTCCATATCTATTTGTATTTTCATCCTATTTTTATTTTTATCATTTGTTTTCATGGGAAGGGCACTACAAGAAATGACAAGTTTTCATAACCATTTTAAAAATAGATGTACGGAGGATAATATTTCTATGTAACTTTGATATAATAATAATAACATTATGACTAGTTTGCCAAGGAAGGGAATGAGGAAATTTGCACTGTAGATACATAAATCATATATAACTTTGCAGTAAACTTGCCAGCTACTAGCATATAAGATAAATGTCTTCAGGTTTTATTCCCACCACATTTAAGCTTCTTATCACCTTTGCATTATTAACAAGAACTCAATTATCCCTCCTCCAGCTTTATCTGTGTTCATGGTCCTCCCTGTTGGGGAGTTAGGCAGGGCAGGAGGATGCATGTCCTCTCCCATGACGTACTTAAGCCATCAGTAATTTCTTATCCTCCTGGCAGCTTTCTCTCAGCAAATGTTTCCATGTACTCCTTCCTTTTCAACTTATCCTGTGATTGATTCCTTCAATAATATATCTTTCATTCACCCAAGCACACATAAAAATAACTTAGTTTGGTCCATGGCCTTAATAATAGGAGCACTGCTATTGCTATTTGCTACTACTGAATATTGGCGTTTCAGCCAATTCACATTAAATACATCGACAGCAGCACACTAAAGTTTTACATCAGCTTCATGTATCTTAAGCTCTTGAATTGTGGTCAAAGCAGTAAATAATTAAGAATCAACCAATGCCATAGGGATTAGTGTATTCCTAGTTACCAGGGATCTTATGAAACTCCCTAAGGTATAGGGAATGAGACTTCCAAATTTCCAAGAGCTTCAGTTCATGACTTGAGTGGGACATGTAGCGCTCCCTGAGGGCACTCTTGAGGAAAAAAGAACCAGAGAATAAATTATCTTGACTTCTCTTAGGTGTTTTCAGGTTGGTCAGAACCAAACGAACCTTAAGCCACCCTTCTTAGGATCAATGATACCAAATGTGCTTATCTTCCTTCTGATGCCTTAAAATGTGTGTGACTTCAAATACTGGGTGGGGAGAGGTGCAAAAATAGGTCATGTTGAATATCCTCAGTTCTACAGATAACATACAATTATCCAGGAAATAAATCTGATTTTGTTTCATCTCATAGTTCTGTCCTCCCTGCTGAGCAACACAATCATAAGGAGACACTGTGTGTAATTTGTCTTCTACTGAAGATATAAATCTATGAAAGACACAAATTAAAGTAATAAATACCCTTTGCATAATTCTAGAAAGCTGATATAGTCTCTCATTTTTATTTTATCTACCTAGCAATGCTGTGGGGAAGGTAGAGTAATTATTGGCTCTATTTCACAGATGAGAAGGATCAGACAGGAAAGTTTTATGACTCCCTCAAGGACTTGAAGCTTGGAGAGGGAGACAGATACTAGCCAACATGGATGAAACCAGTAACATGGGCCTCCTCACCACTCCTTCTCACCATTGGCCACAGCGCTTTGAGGTGGTGGATTCATGTAAATTCTATTGGATTAAGGGATAAAGGTACATGATAATCACAAATTTATTTAAATGGTATTAGCACCTGTTATTGTTATATTACTTTGAGATGACTTGGTTAGTTATCAGCAGATTTTCACTCTTTGGATAATAACAGAGTAGCTTATTGCAATGCAACTTCCCACCAAGAACCAGAAACACTGAGAAAATATAAGGAAATATCTGTTTGAAATCTGCAGAACTGTCAAGACAGTAGAAACTGATATTATCCCTGAGATAAAGGAAGTACAGAGAAATAAATTCACCATGAAGGACCATTTTCCCTTTGCACCTTTTGTGAATTAAAAGACTAGTTCTCGCTGGCTCAGAAGCCAATCAGGTAGTTAAAGCTCAGAGGTGAAGAAGTTGAGCACAGCTTCCAGAAATCTCATAAATTAGACCAAAAAGGAATCAGTCCCTAGGAAAGAAGAGAATTCCTGGAAATTCATCCAGGCATTTAAGTGGAAACCTTGAAGGGCTACATCATATAAGTAAGAACAGAAATGGGCCAACCCTCAAAAATAAAAAAGTCTAGCTCTAATCGGTCAATCCTTGATCAAATTCAATGAATGGCTTCTGAGAAACAAGACTCTGAATATTTAATTCACAAATATCTCAAGGGAAATTGGAGTTATGAATTGTTTCTGTCAGTAGTACAAATAGATCTTATCAAAGGATGATAACAAATTATCTTTACTTTTTGTGTGTTGCATTAAATAAAAAATCACTTAACACACCAGTAGATAAGACGAAATGATAGAAAACAAAGAGAAAAAAATAAGAAAAAAATGGAGACCTATGGAAAATCCAGATACTGTATTAAAGTTATCAGACACAAGCTTTGAATTATACACACACACATACTACAAGAAATTAGATGGAAAAAATGGAAATTATCAACAAATCAATTGAAACTATAAAAGTGAATCAAATGGAAAATAGAAAATTAAAAAAATAGTGTAACTATAAGAGCATAATAGATTGATTTTACAGCAGGATATTGGGAGCTGGTGAGGATTATTAAGCTAGAAGACAGGTCAAAAGAAAATAGATTTAAAATGAGGATAAGTTTATGAGTGTAAGAGATATATAGTACGTGATGAAAAAAATACAGCATATGTTTAATTGTAGTCTCCGAAGTAGAAAGGAAAGAGAATGGGAAAACAGTAATAAAGGAAGAAATAAATGACAAAAACTTACAAAATCTGATGAGCAATATTAAACCACGAGGATACTGGTAAGTAGTGAACCACTATTCTCCACAGAGCTGACTGATTCTTAATTATTTACTGCTTTGGCCACAATTCAAGATGTTAAGACACATGAAGCTGATGTAAAACTTTATTAGTTTTGCTGCTAATTTTTCTTCCTCAACTGACAATGTAATATATATATATATAAAATTATGAAGACAAATGTATAAAATTTAAGACAAATAGAAAACTGTAACAGCTGCCAAAGAAAACAATACATAGAACCATCAATGAGGAAATAAAATGTCACTGGTTTTTCAGCTGAACAATGCAAGCCAGATAACCTGATAATAAAATCTTCAATATGTTGAAATTAAATACATTTAATTTCAACAAAACTAGAATTGTATACCCATCTAAAATATTCATTTGAAAAAGGAAAATTAAAAATTTTTCAGATAAACAGAAACTGGTAGAATTTGTAAGCTCCACACTCAATAAAATGATCCCAGAAAATCTATGTATCACAGAGATATTAGGAAGAATAAAAACAAGAACAAATACATGTGAAAAAATCTGAATGAATATTGATTTTCTAAAACAATTTTAATGTTTTATTGAGTTTTAATTATCTAGAGTATTAAAATGCACAGCAATGATAGGACAGCAAGTGAAAGAAAAGTAAATGGAAGTAAAATGTTCTAAGTTCCTTGAAGCAGCCAAAGTAGAAATCTCAGATTTATGTTATAAACTCTGGACCTCAACCAGGGGTGACTTTTGCTTCCCAGAAGATATAAATTTTTGCAGACATCTGTTGTTGTCAAAACAGTGTTGAGAGAGAGGGTGGTTGTTATTAGTATCTATTGGGTAAAGACTAGGGATGATAATTAAAATTCTAGATTGCAAATAACACCCCCCCAAAAAAAGACTTTTTTTAGCTCACAATGTCAATAGTGCTGAGATTGAGAAACTTGCTCTCTCTAGAATATCCACTAAAGACTGATTAGAGAAAAAAACATGAGGATAGATATCTACTATCACCTGGCTAGTTTATACCTAGATTTGTTCCCAACAGAAATGTGTATTTGACCTATATAAGAATGTTATAGCAACAGTATTTGTAAAAGTTTTTTTTAAAGCCTGGAAACAACCCATGTGGTCTTCAACAGGGGACACCCTAAATAAAGTATGGTTTATTTGTTCATAGGGTGTAAAACTATACCTCAATGAGAATGGATGCAAAGCAACATGAATGAGTTTTATAAACACACAAAAAGCAAACCACACTATATACTTCATGATTTTTCTTAGAGCAATTTCAAAAATTATCCAAGCTTAGCTATGGCATGGGAAAGAAAGACCATGTTTTCCAACTCAGGGAAGAGAAAAGATATACTGACAGGGAAGAGAAGGGGGGAACCTAGATGAGATGGGAATGTTCTATTTCTTGATGTGAGTGATATTTACACAGTGTGTTTGCTTTGTGACATATTCATTAAATTGAACACCTATGATTTCTGCACTTTTCTGTAAAAACTCACTCCAGTAAAACTGAAAAAATATGTAATTAAAAACGAGCAAAAAATGAAAATCTTTGGCCCCTGATTCCCAAACTAGTATCTAGTGCCTTTTTCAAAAAGACACCAGTATTTGTCTGAAGCTGGAAATTCTGCTGAACCAAAATAATGGCTTTAGCTAAACTCCTGCTGGCTAGTTTGCTTGTGTTTTCCTGATGCTGATATTTTATTTTTTCCTGGTGTGCTAGAGGGAAGAGAGGGAGAGGGGGAATATGATCAAATAAAATTATATTCAGCCCAGGGTATGGTAGAAAATCGCAAAATTGCCATTAATAAAATATCAGCATCATCGTAGACCCAGATCTTAGGCTGGGTAGAGAGTAATAGGGCCATAAATTATGGTCTTACTCAGACTAAAGGAACCTTGAGTGTTTTACTACCTCATTCCAAAGCAGATTTTTATGGCTTCTCAGTGAAGCTCAGAGTTGTTGATTTTAGTCAGTCTTCAAGGGAAGAGATTGTGCTCTTACTTTGTTGTGACCTGTGTTGCTGCCAGTCTTTCTGACTTGGATGGACCTGTCACTTTTGATGTGTGTTGCTCTGCTCCTCCTAGACTCAGCTGGGGACAATATTGGATTGGGGGACAGGGTGAAAAAATGAGCAGCATGGCTATCCCATCAGTCCCCAGTGTCCACGACAATCACACCTTTACTCTCTTTACAATTACATAATCTAACTGCTAGAAAACAATGGTCTGCAGAAATCCAAACTAAGTACGAGATTTTTAGCTCTTGCCAGCCCAACTCAGGTGGGTTTCTGGGCACCCCCACCCAGCTGTCTCCACCCCTCACCTGTAGGTGCAGTTGACCATGCCTCCAGCTCCCTCCCAGCCAGAGCTACCAGGTCATCTGAGAAGTCTTCCTACTCCCTGACTTGGGCACAGTCCCTCTCTACCTGTCCTGAAGAATAATGAGCAGGTTTAGGACAACTAGTGCAATGTCTGGAAGCTATTGCATGAAGAAAGTATTAGCTCTTTTGCCAATTTTGTAAAAATAATAAATCCACGAGCCCCTGTTTATAGATAGGGTTCTTAGCACTGGGTTGAAGGCCTTCTGCCCCGACATATCAGTCTGTTTCCCTTGTGCAGACATATGATCCTTTGTCCCTGAGTGTGGACACACATGCACACATACACACTCTCACACACACACACACAGTCACACACCCTGTCCTCCCTTTAAGGACCTGCATGGTCTTCTGAGTGTCCTCAGGAAAACCTGTCTGTCCTTTGTCCTACGTCCCTCCGACTGTCCCCAGGACCTGGTGCTCCAGTGTTGCTGTAACGGCAGCCCAGCCTCCTGGACTTGGGAAAAACTGCGTCGCGCCACTGCCCAGGGGCGCCGACATCGCGGCTCCTGCCACGCTCCACATGTGACTACATAAAATTGTTTTCTGTGTTTTACTAATGAGCTGCCCAGATGGCAGCCCTCACTGGCCATCTTCTTCCCTTCTTCCCTGCGCAGTCCGGGAGTGATCCTAAATCCAAGCTGTGCCCCCACCACTCCGCCCCTCCCCCGCCAGGCTCACCTGGAGCTCCTGCTGACCCAGAGCTAACCTGCAGCCTCCACCTGGATTCCTTCGGTCCCATCTCGGTCCCCAGGCTCCATCTCCCCGCAGAGTATACGTAGCCCTGACCTGATGGAGACCCCAACCCGGGGCTCACCTGTCTCCAGGTGATAAATAAATACAGACTTCACCTGGGTGCCCCCCACCCCCACCCACAGGATTTCTGAGACCCCTAGAGAGGAGGAGGTCTGGTGGGGCCCCCTGCCTTCCAGGGACACTGCCCTGTGAGGCAGAAGGCAATAGCTTGAATAAGCAGAAGCCACAGGAAAACATTTTCTCTGAGACCCCTTCCCCTACCAGACAGGGCAATGAGAATACACAGTGTGAGCAACTTGAGAATCTACGTTTATATTTGGGATCGTGATCTGCCCAAGATGGCTTGCTTTAGTGAGGCAAATACCAACTGCTGCTCCTGAGGAAGGGTTTGCAGAAGCAGACTGTCACGGCTGTTCATTCCAAACCCCACTAACATTGACGTGAACACATCAGAGTTACTTTCCTCAAATAATAGTAAGTCCAGGGGTGGAGTCCTGATGCTCAGGGACCCAGGATCCTCTGGCTTTCTACTCCAGCCTGTGGTTTCCAGCATCAGGGTCACAGGACAGCAGGCAATCTACATTTGGGGCAAAAAAGGACAAAGGGAGAGTTTTCTTCCCACGAGCTTTGGTGGCTCCGTTAGCGCACTACTACTGAACTGCCCAGACGTGTATTTCAGGCTCACATGGGGAGTATGGCTGAGTATTAGCTGGGAACATGTTACCACCCGCAACACACACACACATACTTACACACACAAAAGATACAGGTCCTGTGTTAATAAGAGAGAAGGGAGAAATGAACATCAGATAGGCAAAAAGAAGAATTTGCCACCATGCACTTACTCCCTCGCGCAAATTGAGAAAAATTGAGATTATGTTACTGCAAAGTGTTTTATTGCCTGCGGCACCATTTAAAAAATATGAATAATGCTATTTGTTTTATTGTGTCTGATTCAGATAATTTGGCAAACCTCCAAGCTTATATTTAGTCAATGGTAACTATGTAAAAAATGATATTCTTATTTTTTAGACACTCCACATATGTACCATTTCCATTAACGATTCATCTACTTCAACCCTTAAGCTTCTTATTTTGCATGTACTTCCCATGAATAGGTTTGGGTTTGTGATTCCAAGCAAAAATTAAAAAGCAGAGAAACATAGCCCCCCACTTTGCTGCTCTGCATTCTACTTCTCAATCCCTATACATGATTTTCAGAAACAGAAGGCAAGTATGAATAAAAAGGAAAGCCAAATGGCAAAAGATCATTCATGTCTGATTTATATTTTCAGAATGGTAAGAACTGCTTGACTCTTTTGAATACAGAAGCAATTCTCATCAGTTCCTATGTGACTGTAGCACATAGAACACTGATAAACAATTTGGTTGATGAGTCAAGATATTAAACATTTATAATGGTTTATATTCATATAGATCCATTCATACTGACTTCTCATGAAGTCTGGTTATCTAGATCAAATTGAGGAAGAAATTTTGTAACCAGGTAGTTACTATTAAAAATGGTAATTACCAAAATGAATAATTCATGTAAAAATGGTCTCTGTTTCATGCCTCAGTTAAATGTTCAGTGATCTTTGCAATTTCCCTTAAGAGGATAAATAGAAAATATTTCAGTCTAGAGCCATTTGACTATAAGATTACCACTAAGAATACTAGTTCATTCTAATTTTGGCATGTCCTTTCTTCTTTGATTTCTCTAAAAAGAGAACAGGGAGAAAGGTTTTCTATTTTCTTCTAATATCTCTTTCCTTTTCACCAAGCTTATATCATAATAACCAGTGAAACATGTTGAGCCTATTGTATCAATAGGTGAATCAATTCAACAATAAGATGAATATATGTATGTGTGCATGTGAAATATGAAAGATCAAATACAATGGTATGAGTTTAAAGGAAAAACAAGTACATAGTGACTACCTTTTATCTGTCTAGCTCTGGGTTTTCTCCTTTTTTTATCTTCTAACAAGTACCTGCGATCAAATTTCATTACTGTCTTTCATGATGATTAATACAATGAAGGAATTCCACTCTTCCTCAGATTATCTTCTACCTTGTCTCAGAGTTTCCTTCAGCAGCAACTAATATACAATTGAGAAGTGACTTAACCAAATATGTTTTCTGCACAGGCAAGATAAGGGTAGAGGTATATATTCTGGATGGGAAGAGTATCTCCAAACAGAACCAGGGAACCAGGTTCTTCCTGTCTTCCTGTTTTGTGGTTCTTATTGTTGACTTTCACCCTCATGTGCACAGAATGGCTGCTTTGCCTCTGGGCATTATATCTACAGTGTAGGCAGCAAAAAAGGAAAGGGGGGAAAGGCAAAAAGGGTGTGCCAGCTGAGTCTGATTCTTTTTATTAGAGAAAATAGTGGCTTTTACAGAAGCCCTACCCTCCCAAATTCTGATTCTTTCTTACTGGATAGAACTATGCCCTGTGGTCATCACTAGCTAGAAGGAAACCTGGAAAAATGAGACTTTTAGCTGAAAACATGGCTGTCAGAACAACATGGGAGTTTCCTTAGAAATGGAAGGAGAGGGGTAATAACCATTCTGTAGACCACATACAGTGTCTTCTACAGTTCCCTTTGCGGTTAGGATATAGTTGCATATTCATTTTTTATAATAATTGACACTGGATGTAAGTTAAAGATATTATAGTTTTTATGGCGCTGAGAAGAGGGAGCCGTGATCTGGAAAGGAATCTTCAAAGAGTGGCTGACTTGTGTGTTGAAGTTCTCACAAGACCACCAGGTGAGCCTGTGGGAGAAAAGCCTCCATCTCCCATCCACGCTGCTGTTACTGTGTTCACTGGGCACCGTGGTATGAGACTGGGTTGGAGGATGGCAGCGGGGTGAACTGAGAGAGAAGGAGCATGAAGTTGCAATGTGGAGGGGGAATGGTATACAGAACAGCATATTTGTGAGTGTGTGTCTATATATATGTGTGTATAATATATATATTTCCATCCATCCAGAAAGCAGAGGAGGGGAGAGATGGGAGACACAGAGGCACTCACTGATAATGTTAGAACCCCTTGATCCAACCATACCTGCTCTGAGAGCCATTAAATTCTCATTTTACATTAAACTAGTTTGAGTTGGATTTCCATCTGCAGAAGAATCTTTCAACTACATTTAATAGGCACCTATTCTCTCCCCCAATTGCCAAATGGATATCCAGCCTCACACATTTCCTTTGAGGGGCTCTCCATTCAGCATGTATGGCTATCCCCAATGTGGGGAAAAAACAAAAGGTCAAGTGCAGCTGTCACAATAAACAAAATGTGCACAAATTCATCAACATACAATTCCCAGCCATCAGCAAACTGTCCGTTCAGGGATCTGCATAGCTAATTTTTAAGTCATGATTTAGAAAAATGGATTTGTACTAATTTTATATAGAAAATAATTCTTGGTCATCTTCTCTTCACTGTATCTTCTCGTTTTGGTGTTCTTTATCACCAAATAGGATTCTTAGAAAAATATTTGATATTCTCCAATCATGTTAAATTGTTTTGCATCAAGAAGATAAATTGAGTTTCAATCTGTGTTAATACCCATAATATTTCTTTCATATGGCAGTCCTGATACAATCATTTTAGATGCCATCTATATTCTATCCCCACCACTGCCGTAGAGATAACATCTTGAAAGAAGCACTTTACCCCCCACATAGCTCACTGTGAAACCTGCTCCCTGTTTTCTATCCCACTGTGAGAATGAACTCAGCTTCCTTGGTGTGTCCTTCCATGTAGTCACTTTAAAATACAACCAGTGTATTCTCTTTAAAATATCCATTGTAAAAGCTTTGTAATTTCTGGGAATTCATTGGTCATGTTCATGATGACAAGAAAATCACCTGATTATGTGATATTATATTATGTGACATATATATAGTCCATATTCCATACACAGATAATAACCAGTCTTATCCTTCAGAAAGTAATTTAGTGGCATAAATTGAGGACAAGTGAATTTTTACACATCCAGAAAGAAATGAATTATTTTATTCCTAAATAGATGAGTTATTTTATTCCTTGACTAATTTCCAAAGTTATTTTCCTTGTATCTCAGAACTTTAAATCTTATGGTTGGGGGTCATATAGCTAGTCAGGGGTCTTACAGGTTGTTTTTGAATTGGGAGATCACTTTGGTACAGGTGAAGACAGACATATTAAGACTGGAAAACGTCACTCTTGAACATTGCCTGGAATGTGTGTGCTGGGCTTTCATTTGCATATGACACTTGGGGAAACAGTGATCCCCAAGTGAACATTTATTTGTGAGTCTCCCAAGAACTGTGGCTATAAATGAAAAGTTGTGTGGGGTCTCTGGCAATTATCTTTGAAGAAGCATTTAGGATCCAAAAGATTGTTAAATCATAGAAAAAGATATTTTTTTCATAAAAGAAAAAAATGGCTGAGAGGAAAGCCTTAAAAAAAAATCTAGGCATAGATCGTCAAATTCACACAGAAAAATACTAGAATGAATTGTCAGAGAATCAATTTGCATGTACTTTCACAATCAATCATAGGGGTCTCAGTCCAGAAGTCCATGGAGCTTTGTGAGAAATCTATTCACGAAACCCAAACCACTTTCCCTCAGCATATTGAGACAAGCCTAAAAGATCAGAGGGAAGAACAGAGAGAGCCCAGACTCTTGGGAAAGCCATGGTTCTCTGCTGTGGCTCATGTTCTCACAGAAATTTAGTAAGTTTGGCCCTTGAGATCTTAGAAGAGAAATGGAAACCAACTGTAAAGTTAGCAAACACTCTAAGCCAATAAGCTGGGAATATAAACCAGATATAATTCCCATCAACTACTCACTAAGAAAATCAACATCGGGCAAAATAAAACTAAATTAAGAAGAGTCTTTCAATAATGTTTGTAATGAAATCAAGCAAAATAGACAACATAAATGGCATTGTATTAATATTCTCTATTGAGACATTGTCTTCGGAGGCCTTAATTCCTTAGTCACCTTCATTCATTTTATATTTTATTCAGTAGTTCAATAATTTTGTTATTTTTATTATTATTGATGATGTTAGCGTGATATTACTATATGCCATTTCACATACAACTTAACCACAGTAATTGGGATGTCATCCCAATATCTGATTTTACAGGGGACAGATCCAAGTCTTCCTCAGTTCCTGGAAAATGTCTAAAATACACATGGTGGGTGGAGGCCGTGACCACCAGAGCCAACCTCTGCACACTTATTTGCCCCTGCCTCCCAAATTCTCATTGTTTATTACCTAGTATTTAAACATTGAGAGGTATCTTGAAACCAAGTTCTCTAATTCTACCCCTGCTCGAGACATAACTTGTAGAATTTAGAAAATCCTTCCTCTGAGAGTTTCTCTCAAGATGTTTAGACCAGGTTTTGTAGCAGGGGCTTACACTAAATGTCCACAGGGCCAAGCAAGTGACCTGAATGTGTAGCTTCCCTGAATATCAGAAGATACAAGAGAGGACAGGCCAGTACCCAAACATACATACACATACACACCACCCCAGGCATTCAAGTTCACTTTTATAACACACTGTAATGATCAAAGAAAGCCTTCTGCAATCCAGATTGCACTTATGAGCAAAGGTTTGTGACCCTGTTTCTGATATCAAGAGTTAAATCAAGTGAAAAAAAACTGCTCAGTTAAAACTTTGCTCAAAGCACAGATGATTCAGACTTTGAGGTATGTCTGTGAATATTCTCAATGAGTAGATTGTAAATGGATATTCTTTTACAAGATTGAAGAGGAAAACTACTGGATGAAATAAAATTGGGCCATAATACTAAGCAGTAGAAAATAAAAATTGGGCCATATCACTATTCTATTTAGATGCATTTTTGAATATTATTACCATTATAGAATTCAAAGTTTTGAGAGGATAAAATCCTTTATTCTTATCAGATGTGAAGGACCTTTAAAAATGAAAAATTAAGGATGCCAGAATGGAATATCCAACTCATACCTACTTGAGCATTTGAATCTATTTTTTAGCATGTTTACTGAGAAAAACATAGTTTTGTACTTCTATAATTCATCTTTGTTTGTTTTGTAAAATATTCTGATGATGAACCAAAGATAACCGGGAATTGTATTTACCGGTGTTGGGAAATGTTAAGATGCAATGTAACTGTAGACCTGCAATTGGGATGCACCAGGATCCCCAGGCTACCTTCCCACTCATCACACTCATATTGTGGTTACCATTGAGAATCACTGTTTTGGAAGGAATGTTTTAAATCTGGACTTCAGCTCCTTCTTATTGTCTATGTCTTACATTCACAAAACATTATGTTGACTATGCATTTTCTACTGTAAATGGAAAAAGGAGACATAAAAAGATGTAGGGTTGCATCAGAAGATATGAGGAGAATGCCACATGCAGCTGAAGGATTGGATGCATTTACAAATCAAGGAATGCCAAAGATTGCCAGAAAACCACCAAAAGCTGGAAAGAAACAAAGAGGGATTCTTCTACAGTTTTCAGAGGGAAGATGGCCCTGCCAACACCTTGATTTCAGACTTCCAGCTTCCAGAACTGTGAGACAATAAATTTGTTGTTTAAGGTCACCCACTTTGTGGTACTTGGTTATGGCAGCCCTAGGAAACTAGTACTGTGGAAAAATAGAAATGAACTTAATCAATACTATTGCACAAGACATTGCCATTTTACATTTATCATGGTTCAATTAACAACATTCCTTAACTCTTAAAAGTGACCCAATTTGGATGAAAAAGTTTTCGAGGCTCATTCTATACCTTGCATCTAACCAGTTTCACCTCATCTTTAATTCCAAGTGTTCCCCTTCTTAAGGACATGTGAGTAAGGATCAGGGAGATTTAAAAGATAAAGTGAACAGCATACTGGTATGAAGTGATAATATTTGAAACTCTCTGAGAAAGGAAATATACACCATGAATACTTAGTTGAAGTGTAGGAAAACTGGATGCTTCCATTCTTGGCTCAGGTCATCTGTGTGTGAATGGCTGAGCTTCCGAAAGAAACAGGAACAGAATGAAAACTCAGATAATGGGAAGAGACTGGGTGAGTTCCCTTTACTTGCAGCTTTCAGGTGAGGGCAGGCTTCAGTCAGGGCCATGCCGGGCATCTAAAAACCCAGATGGAAACACAGTCTTATCAGCTTGAGAAATGAGAGGACAGAGTTCAGAGAGGACGTGGAAGCTGGAAAGAGAGGAAGAAAATCTTGATTTGGAGAAAGCCACAGCAGGGGAGTTGCGAATTCCATGTATAAATTCTGCTCATATCGCTGTTGACCCCTGACCTACCCACATGTAGTTCCCCATGTCGACTAAGGCAAGCTCAGCTAAGACCCAAAGAGCAGAACATATTTTAACTACTGCCCATTTCTAGGGAGACAGGGTGGGGATTTGAGTTTAGTCCAAAAAATAATAATAATACTGTTGAGAGGAACGTATCAGAATTCATAGTTTTTATGTCTCAGTCATAATGTCTAAGATACAATCCAAAATTACCAGACATATAAATAAAAAGGCAATCTGAACCCATACTCGAGAGGAAAGGCAGTTAATGGAGACCTCATTCCCTGCAGCTTTCAACAAAGAAAGTGAAAAGAAGCACTCAGCTAGAACCATGGGGTTCTCGGGCACACAGCAGCTACAGGTGGAGCTCTCTGCTGCCAGGTACCCACAACAGTCTGTTGGTTTTCGCAGGTGCATTGTTCGAAGGTCCTTCCTTCAGGCCCTCACCTGCTAACACATTATCCTTTACTATTGGAGTGAAGAACAAGAATAGCCTGAGTAAGAAAGAGCGGGAAGGAGGAGGAAAGCAGTTTTGTTTTCCTAGTTAGATGAGTTTCTTTTAACTTCCTTAGACTTGAGGACGTATGACATGTATGGTAGCTGGTGGGGAACAACTTCTGAGCCATGGTGATCCTGCTGATCATTCACTACGTTTTGGTAAGACTGAGCAGAGGAGGTGATTATGTACCTGTCGAAGACCATACACTGCCTCCATTTATATCAAGGCCATATTTTCTAGTTGCTTCATTAACTTCACTCTACAAGAGCTTAAAAGGGCCCTGGAGATCATCTAATCTCTCCTCATCTATTAAGAATTAATCCCAAAGCATTCAATATGTCACAAGGTCAAACAGCTCTCAGTGTTAGTGCCAGGACTACAACATGCTCAGTAGCACTGGGCTCTCGCTTCAGCATTCTTCCACCGATTAATCACTTTGTTAAATATGTTAAATGCAAATTTTTATCACATGCCTGCTAGCTGCCAAGAATTGTCCTAGGCATGAGGTGCATTAGCGATGATAAATGTCTCTGTCCTGAATCTGTACTTGCCACTCTGTCTTGAAAGCTATATGTCTCCTGACTTGGATTTCTAATCAGTGAATAAACACATTATTATAACTTTCACTTCTAATAAGGAATACCATTTGTTGATTTTCCTAACATGTTGTCTACAAGAAGTTAAATAAAACTAGACGTTGCAAAAAACAAAATGGTACCTATTTAACCTTTGCTGTAGCAAGGCCTGCTTTCTAGGCATGTCTCCCGTTCATTTATGCTGTATCTATCAATCATTCATTCATGTGGCCACTGACCCACTGAAGGCAATTTGAAGTGATATGAGTTACCTTCCATGGACTATTCTCTAATCCAGAGAATTCAAACATCTTTTACTTGCCATCTTTCTTCTGCTTTGTTCACTGCTGAGAACAAAGAAAACAACTGAACAGAATGGGCCATTACTTTTTACTTGTTTCTTTTGGTAAAATTCACTATGATCTAATAGAAACCCATTTTCCAAAAATCAAACGTTTCACTTATTGACATAAAGACTCATTGCTTTTCATGATTGTATGCGTGCTCTTTGTCGAAACTTGAATCATGACATTTGGCCTTCACCATGCTGTAACTCTTCAAGTTGAATTCAACTAAATTGTAAACATAATGCAGGCACCAAAATCATGTGGCCATCGGTTGCTCTTAAAGGGAGTGAACATGTGAGTGCTTATATGTGTGGGTGTAGGTTTGGCTACTGTATTATATCTATGTCATCAAAAAATGCAAAACAAAATAAATTTTTATAATGAACATGTGGTTACCATTTACAATACACTAGGCTATGATTACTTCTCATTTATATGCTGCAAAGCATATCTAAATTTGCACTGTTGTGCTGTTCAATATCCAATATCCAAAACCTGAAGGTGGATTGGCCAACATGTTACAGTATTAATTATATCATTCTCCAGTTTATTTAATGAACAAGTTTTGCTAGTAAAGTGTTACTGAATCTTTTAGTCCTCTTGTCTGTGCACACAGTCACACAACAGCAGGATGAAGAACTTTCCTTGCAGACTTAATCAACCCTCAAGGAAATTTCTCAGGTTCTCTCCAAAAAACCATTCTTTTCCCTGCTCCTACATTCCAAAAGTGAATCATTATTTCTGATAAGATTAGACTCCTAGTCAAAACAAAAGAGGAGAATATGCACAAAGAACTCTTCCCTCCATCCAAATATACAGAAGGAATAGACACACACACACTTAAAAACAAGGTAAAATATCTATGGATATAGCTAGACAGTGAAGCTAAATATTCAAGCCTAAAGAACACCAGATTTAGAAGCAAGCAATGGAGGCTGAAATTTAATTTGCCTCGAAAACAGCAACTGAACCCAGATCATTCGTTATAGGAGACCATAAATTGACTCCTCAAAGGAAGTGCGGCGTAAGTCTGAGTTTTTGTCTTAACAGAAGCAGAAAATGCCTTTGGCGCCCTGCCATCATGTTATAAGGAAGCCCAAGCTGGTCTGGAAAGGAGACCACAGCAGAGGTTCACCTTCAGGAGAGCTCCAGACCCAGCTGAAAGTCTGTATCAAGTGGCCAACATGAGAGCAAATGAGTCCTCAAACCGCTCTAGCCTTTGGTGTTCCATACGAAGATCTGCATAGCATGGAGCAGAGTCCAGCTGTCCCTGAGGCTCCCTATTTGAATCCCAGACCCACAAAATCTATGATCATAATAAATGTTTGCTTTACACTGCTGAGTTTTAGGGTATTCGTTACATGGCTTTACTAACCATTCACAAGTATTTCTTTATAATATACTCACTGTTGATTATTTTGGTCTCTATAGCTCAGGACAAGAATATGATTTATTACTTTTCTGCCAACATTTTCTTTTCATTATGGAATAGTACAAGTATAGATCCACCACCCCTGCTCTACTGACCATTTTCCTTGGTGTTTTTTGTTGCTATGTATTTGCTATTTAACTTTATGTAAATAAATTGTACATCTTTTCCATATCTAGGGTTTCTTGGGATACTTTTTCATTAAAAGTTATTATATCTATTAGGTTCAGGTGGGATGGAGAAGTGTTTTTCCCACACCTGTTCCCACATTCTCCCCAAATCCAAGGTTTAATCAGACTCTGGTTTCTGGGTAAGCTCCCAGCCATGTGCTCTCCCCATACTAATGCTCCACCTCGATCCACACATAAAATTTTGTCTTGAAAATAAGGAAGACCAAGTCTAAGTAATTCCTCTATCAACCAGAAATTAGGAGGTGTGTGGCAAGTACACTCAAGTCTGAATACATAATCTTTTTTTTATGTATTTGAAAGGAGGATGTTACATAAATCCTACAGTCATGTAAAGGCATGTTACAAGCTGTTCTTTGGCCAGCCTTATTTCTATGAATAAATTAATATTTGGGAGTCGTATAGCATTTTTGTCATGGTGCCCTTTTCCCTGAAGCCAATATTACCAATGCAGTCATTTAAACGGCAATGCAGACTGCAATTATTTGTCGGCTTCTGTTCACAGCTGTATCTTTGCGGCATTTTCATTAGACTCAGATTTCTCTCTAATCCACTGACTTCACATATCATGTAGATTTGATATCCTCACTTGAGCATTTCCATAGACGATAACACGAGACGACTCTTTCAGAGAAGACTTCAGGGGGTAAATTTGAGTGCTGTGCTGAAATTATAGTTCTTATGGCTTCTGTTGGGGCCAATTTAATGTCACTGTATCATAATATACCAGAAATAATGATATAAAATAAGATCTGGTAATACCTGTGGTGATCTGGTAATCAAGGTGCTGAAGATGGGGTGAGTCAAGATGGCCGTGGTGTCAGCCATGCCTGGACATTTAATTCCTCGATTTGTGTAATTAAAGTTTCTCTCTAATGCCTAATAAGGCCTTTCCTTTTCTGACTAATGAGGTCTTATCTTCAGTGTGGGGAGCAATATACATTCTTCCCATAAGTTACCCACTTTATTGTTAACATAGTTCTCACCTCTTGACAAGCAAGCTACACTTTTCTGCGACTTTCTATATTTTTATATCTGATTTCTGCTCCATTTTTCTCCTTCTTCAATGAAACAAAAAGCTGGAGACTTAAAATATCATGACTATATGCCATCTTATTTGCAAAAAGGCAGGACACTGCCCAGTGTTAGTTACATCACTGGCAATTCAGTGCCAGGCATCTGCAATGCGCTGAGTTAGAGCAGCTGTGGCAAACTACCAGGCTGCCTGTTGAATAGTTGTGTGGAGTTAGAGATTCTCACAGTATGATTCCAACACCTTGAATGGTCCATTATTAAAACTGGAAAAGATGAGTATTCTCCTGTTGATCTATTTATTCACTTATTTATTTTTGTTTTTAATCTAGCTTTCAAGGAAGACCTGCTGTGTCTTACATTAGACACATTAGATGTTGTGGATAAAGTGAAGGTTCCTGTGAACAGGATTCTCACCCGGCCCTGGGTGGCTAGCTCACTACATCCATGTGGGCAATGCATCGTTATTGACTCTATATAAAGAGCTCCGCCCAGTGCTCTGGGCAACATGGTGGCACGGCTGCAAGGCTGCAGGAGAGCAGAGACCAGAGAAGCACCAAGGACAGAGACTGAGACAGCTGCAGGGGTAGAGAGGCCCAGAGGCAGAGACCGGCTTGCTGTATGCAGACTTGCTCTGAGTGAATAGGATTCTAGTGATTGACCTGCCACCGTGGAAATAAAGTTGGGTATAACCCTTTCACCCCAAGGATGTTGTACTGTCATTTCTTTGGCCACACTGAATCTATAGTGAACTTGCCCAGGGCTGAAACCCATTGGCAAGACAGATGTAAAGGTTATAAAAATAAGATAAAACCTTTTCACTGAAAAAAGTCTAAAAGAGGAAAAAATAGATGTTAACTAGGGAGAAGATAATCTACAGGCTCCCACTCCTTTATGTCATCTGTCATAATGCTTTCATTTTTCTAAATTCTGTGGTAGCATTGGGCCTTGCATCTGGCATGATGGGCACCTATGATGGAAGTAGGATAGAGGTCATCCTATGAGTTTGGGGAAAAGATTATGGCTGAAGAAAGAAGCCAGATGAAGGCCATTTTTTTTAAGTCCAGCTTTAAATCTAAAAATCTCTTAATCCTATTAAAATATACTTAATTTTAAGAATTCAGTGTTTATTTACTTCATTAGTTCAATTCTAATTCACAGTCTCATACAAAACTTCTATTGAAATAATCATTTTCAGGTGACAAGTGACTCCGTTTAAATGAAGCCATGATTTCCTAGAAATGCGAGGGTTTCCCGTTTGAAATTGGAATGCACCGGTGAAGCCTTCTTCCCTACTGGAGTTGCAGAAAGCACAAGTGTAAAGCTAGCCCTTTCTGATAAACCATTCATACCACTTTGCTGCAATCAAAAGCATGAAGAACAGTCTTCCTTCCTTCCTTCTGCATGACCCTGTGGGATGCTGGTTGCCCCTCGTCTGAGATCTGTTATCACTGCTTACCACTCTCTAGAATGTGTCAGGGCCTCCCTTGCATTCTTACAAAAACACATAAAGAATCGTGAGTCCCCGGGGGCCAGAGCCTGTGATCATCTCGTATCCCAAACAGCCCCCAGGACAACACTTCGCAGTGCCCAGCCCTCCAGAGGGGCTACATGACTGTGAAAGGATTCATCTCAGGTTCCTCCCAGGTGCTTTTACTCCCCATCCTCATCCTCGACGGGACAACAGCAGCCTGTGAACAGTTCCTTTACATTTAAGAGATAAAATTCTTCCAGAACATGAAAAAATGTTATTTTTACTCGTCATAATACACAATTGTGCAATTCAGATCTGCTCTCTGCTTTGCTGATAAAATATACAAGGCCCGGTCTGCTGGCTTTATTGATGGCATCTCATTATTTCAGCCCCTGGCTCTTTACAATACTCCAAACCCACATCAAGTGCAGCCGAGCTCCGCGAACTTGTGCGCGACCCAAGGGGATCACTGTACTGATGCACTTTGCTCATTCAGCCAGAGGAGCGGTCTTGTCTTGGGCAACCAGGGTGAGAATAAAGACAGTGGCGAGCACGGGTCGTGACAAATGGGCATCTGTGCTTCATGCAGCTCAGGGCCCTTCATGCCTTTCACCTGCTGAACTGAAAGGGACCTTATTAGGGATCTTATTAGGGACACTGGTGGGGACACCATCCGTGGGGACCCTCACACCCAGGCTGCTCAGCATGTGCTAGGACAAGTGCACACTCCGGAGACCCCGTCCCAGGACACTGAGTGTAAGGAGATGGGGGTCCCAGCCCTGACTCTGCCCCAGGGACATCTGTGACCTGAAAGGTCACTTTACCACTCCTGCCTCAGTTTCCTCAAAGGTGGAATGAGGGGCATACCTAGATGAGCTCAGAGGCAATGCAAGCTCTGGTACTTTGTTCTTTCAAAACATTAGGGACAAACAAAGGTCATCTTGAATTTTATCAGCTGTCCAAGAGTTTTGTGGCTGTAAAGAACCTTCCTCTGTCTAGGAGGAGAGGTGTGCAGTCACAGCGAGCAGTCTCCTCTAACTGAGAAGCTCAGAGATGATTGTCAAGGATCGGATGACTGTGAGGAAACCAAAGGCAGAGTGTCCCAGGATTTGTTTTACCCCAAAGTTTAGAGACGCCAGAGTCCACAGATCTTATTCTTAAATCAGACAAAAGGGAGGGATGCGACCCAAAACAGCACAATCTGACATATCAAGTAGTTATTGGAATACAGTTATGGATTCAACTGTAGGGAATTTTTTTTTAGTTTTATAAGGAGAAAGGTTTGTAGTTTGTTTGAACTGTATTACCTTGAAATCCCAGAGAAAAATCAGGAGGTGACAGAAATCAAAGCAGCATTATCAAAATATGTTTATGGCGTGCCTGGTCACTGTAAAGCCTAGACACAGGTCACTCAGATTTTGCTACAGATGCCACTCTTCTTAATGATGATGAAAATATTGTAACCTACAGCTGGAATCAAGTTTTCTTTAAAAGACAAGTCCCTAAAACTTAGGTGTAAAACATAAGTGCTATTAAAAATGAGACGTAGCTGTTTTTTTGTTATTCTATGATTTGATTACTAGTGCAGTAGGTTCTTATGAGGCACTTTCATGTCCAAGACACTGCTCTCTGAGGAGGTTGAAGGGCAGGAGCCACCTGGGTCATTCTTCCAAGGAGTTACAATCTGTGAGAGGTATTCCACACACAGCCAACCTCAAAGAAAGGCAGTAAGAAATAAATATATACAATGGAGCTTCTTGGTCTCCATTGTTCATTCTTCAACATTAACATTGTGGACCCTCTTCACAAATCTGTGGAAGAGTAAAGGTGGATGATATTGTTCCAAATTTACTAATGAAGTTGTAAACTCAAATCACCCAAGTACAGAGGCAGCAACTGAGAAAGGAAGGTTTTTGCTTCCTCCCAGTACACCAAACTGTCCTTACAATGCAGGGTGTGAATGGTTCTTACATGACCTCAAGATTAGCAACCAGAGAAAGCTTTTGATTTGAGTCAGAAGAGGTGTGCATTATCTTAATGGAGTTGAGGGTGCTAAACACTCCAAAGGGAGGAAAGAGGATGGCCAAAGGACATCCATGGTACAGTTTAAGGGCCGCTTATGTTACTTACAACAAGACACAAACCATTGTGCAAGGCACCTGGAAAGGAATGGGGGCAAAGAAGCCGAGAAAGGAAGGCAGCATGCGTCAGATCTGGAATATGAAGTGGAGCTTGGAGACAGATATTTCCCCCATGGCAGTTGAGAATCACTTGCCTAAGTCTATGTTCTACTACAATCCAAAAACCTACATAAATGGGTTTTATTTTTTAAATGTTTCAGAAAACATTTCAGGAAGCCAGTAACAGATCAAAGAGGTGATTTGGGAAGAGTACCCTGGAAGCCTGTTGTAGATTTACCCTGAAAGAATCCAGTTGGTAGGTGGAAATGAACTGGACATTAATGGGCACGGAAGGTAAGAAACTCAACTGAGATTAAATAACAACTCAACAATAATCTGACTTTTACACCTAGAGGTCTGCCAATTCCTAGCCACTCCAGCTTTAAAATCTGCCAGTCCCAGCTGGAAAGATTGAGTTTAATCAACATTTGTCTTCCTTGACTAAGTAAATAAGAAACTCAGTTTTTACATTTTTTTTAGATATTGCACGGTTATCAGGTTTACCTCCTTCTCTGACAAGTGAAGGGCCCACCAGGGTCCTTTGAGGAGGAGCTTTCAGTGTCATTCCAAGAGCCCTGGATGAATCGGAGAACTGAGAAGTTCCTCTGGTCCTCTGACTGTTAGGCTGTGCAAACTGCCTGTGATTCTTTAAACAATGACATCGGATCTCATCAATTTCATTGGGTTTCAGTGAATTTATTTTGTTAGTTTATGATTTGTTTTTTAAAAAGTACATCTTTGAATGAAGGAATTTGATCTTTTTGAGGGGGTTCAACTTTTGGTAAAATTATCACCGTTGATCTTATTCTCCTGTTTCCTTCACCTTCACTTCTGGTTCCTCTTTTGGTACCGTTTTGTCTCGTGTTTCCATGTTGTTCCATATTATGTTTGTTGAGCGTAAGCTGGATTGCTGCAGATGAAGAGATGGTGGCATAAGGCACAGACGCCTCCAATCCAATGAATCCCATGGGCTGATGTGTGGAGGTCTGCAATAATGGCTACAAGTCTGCAATAGTGACTAGTCAGTAATGCTTGGGTCTCCTCGGCTCCCTGTACCACCAACCAGTTCTTTGTGAGGGTATTCCTTGTCTTACCAAATCATGAAAGGCCACCTTGCTAACCACATGTTCCGAAGTCAGCTTGCCAGACTGTCCATCATAAGGCTTCCTAGCCTGTATACTTCAAAGCCCCAAGACAACACTCATTAGTTTAGACTTGAGTATACTCTCATTCATGTTGCTCATGCACTTGTCTGCACCAAAGCACAACCTCATCCAAGAGAACTCGTTTCTTATATGTCTTCTCACAATAATCCTTGGGACTGCCAGGTAACTGGCAATCGCTCAATAAGGAAGACTTAGAAGTGCAATAGCCAGTATGGAGGTATGTTGATACGTAAAGTGTACATTTAAGAGGAACTCTGGAAAAGAGACAGAATGTGAAACATACTATGGTCAGCTTTTTCTGACTAGATGTTGAGGTCTCGATAAAAATACAGACTCCAGAATGGCCTCCTTTAAAGATTCCACAGGGAAAAAAATAAGGAACACAGTCCACTGCCACTCAAACCTTCTGAAACATACACTCTGTGCCTCTCCCTGTATCAGCTGTGTCTTCACCGCCTTCCAGTCCTCCTGATCTTCTTACAGTGCATTTCCCTCAGGGCTCTGCTTGTGTGTTTACTTTTAAACAGGAAAAACAAAATCACACTGAATAATTTCCCCTTCAAATGTCTACATCTGTAGAAGGTGAATTTAAGCTCTGGTCTGGAGATGAATTGAGGGTTTTCAGAGTATTTCTGCCTGTTTCATGACAGAAAGAAATCAGTGACAGAATTTAGGGTTTTGTTAGACGATTACTCTCCTGGATTACCATTTCTGTACCAACTACTTCTTCATTCTCAGACCTTTAGAAAAGAAAAATCATTAAAAGAAGCACAGTGGGAGATGCCAGGTGAGGATTTAAATAATCTAGCTGTGCATAAATCAGAAAGTGGCTTTAAGAGGACAGTAAAAGAGAAATGCGTTATCGAAGACCATTTCTGAAGTCTTTCCCTTAAGTTCAGATTGGGCAAAGACAAATTGTAAACAAAATAGAGGTGAGTAATCTTTTAAAATGGACTTCAGATATATTTCACATGATATTCTGGGGTGAAGAATAAAAAGCTGAAGCAAAGAGAGACTTGTTTCCCTTTAAAACGGGCTCAAATTTGAAAAAGAGGCTTAAAAATGGAATTGGAAATTGCCAATTTAGAAGATTTTGAATATTTGGGTGAATATTTTAAAAGAGCCCTAGAAAGTATTTGCAAATCATTACCTGATAAAACATGAGTATCCAGAATATATAAGAACTCCTAAAACCAAAACAAAATGACACACAACCCAAATCAAAAATGGGCAAAAGACTTGAATAGACATTTCTCCAAAGGAGACACACAAATAGTCAATAAGCATATGAAAAGATGTTCAGTATCACTAATCATTAGGGGAATAGAAAGCAAAACCACAGTAAGATACCACTTCACACCCACTAGGATGGTCTTTATCCAAAATACAGAAAATACCAAGGGTTCTTGAGGATACAGAGAAATTGGAAACTTTTGTGCATTGTTGGGGGGAATGTAAAATAGTGCAAACACTGTGGTAAACAGCACTGCAGCTCCTCAAAAAATCAAATAGATTTACCATATGATCCACTTCTAGTTATATGTCCGAAAGAACTGAAATCAAAGACTCAAATAGACAATTGTATACCAATGTTCACACTCATAGCTAAAAAGGTAGGCATTGATAGGTGGATGGTATGCAAAATGTAGCATACACATACAATAAAATATTATTCATCCTTAAAAAGGAATGAGGCTATAACACAAACTACAATGTGGATGAAACTTGAAAGCATTATGGTAGGTGAAATAAGCCAGACACAGAAGGATAAATATTACACAATTTGACTTATATGAGGTATCTAGAAGAGTCAAATTTGTAGGGACAGAAAGTAGAATAGTGGTTACCAGGTTACTAAGGGCTGGGGGCAGGAAGGATTGGAAAGTTATTCTGTAATAGGCACAAAGTTCCAGTCTGGGGTGATGAAAAAGTTCTGGAGATGGTTGTACAAGAATGTGAATATACTTGATGACACTGAATTCAACGCTCAGAAAGGATTAAACTGGTAAATGTCATGTCATGTATGTTTTACCACAATTTTTTTTAAAGAGAACAAAAAGCCCTAGAAAGTAAACAAGCTAGGAAGCAAAACAAATGTATAACCATCTATTAAAAAAAGGGATCCCAAAATAAAACAAGACCACAAGGTGCTCTTCTCCTTAAGAATTATGGCTCGGGACATTTGTACATACTGTAAGTACAAGGCCCACCCAAAGGAACAATGCTCCACACTGTCTAAGAAACAGAGGACAACTTCCCAGAAGCTCCCAAAAGATGTTATGCCAAAGGAAACATCAGCACCTCCACATCCTGTGTCTTACTCCCCATATTCCCCAACTCCCATGGTGAACTGTATATAAACATATATGTAAAGTAATATGACTTTTTGTTGGCATGACTGCCTCCATATCTACCACCTATCTTGGTCAATAATGACCTAGAGCATCGGTGATTTGTGGCTGAGCCTTAATTTGTAAAAGTGATAACGTGGTGATGACATGGAGAGAACCATGCCATTGAAAGAAAAGTTTAACGTTATCACAGTCTAAGAAAGAGAGGCAGGGCATCTCGTCCAGGACTGTGGTTGGAAGCCCCAGTGCCAATCAGGAGACAGAAAGGAGAAGGGGAGGCACACAGCCCAGAGCCTTTGCTGGGGTTTGTGTGGGAAAGGCAGGGCAGAAAGACTAAACAGTTTAGGATTTGTTGGTTTTAATAACTCCAGCTGGTTTTGCATCATAGGGCCTGTCCTTCGTTGTCTGGTGCTTGGCCTGGGATGACTCAGGGCTGGACCAAGGCTTGGCGGAGAGTTAGATAAAGGAGGGGGTCAGGGGTAAGGACCTGCAATTGGCTGGTTTGTATCTGAAAGGCAGGCCTGCTGGCAAGTTGCTCACTGTCTCTAGGATTAGCCAGTACTAGAAAGGGCAGTCTCTCCCCAGCCAGCAAGGCCCAGTGAAGATGTCAACACATCATATAATATACAAAATAAAAACATGATTAATACCATCAGAACCCTTGGAATTCGAAAATCATCCATGTGGTGGAGATTTCTAACAGTCCTGTCTTTCCTCAGGACACACGCTGTAACTTATTTTGGGATCATTATCAGGGGAACACTTTGTTCTCTGAAGCACAACCTCTACAAAATTTAATTTTGCAGCAGAGATCTGCTCTGCAAAGGGAACAGCCAACAAAACGTACTGCGGAAGGACTAATTTTAGCAGCACCTGAAAGTTCTTACAGCTAATCTAGACATTACTCAAAGGCCATTACATAGAGTTCAAACAAAGAATAAGTTATATTCACAGAAATCCTCTCAGACCTAGGCAGAATGATTAGAAAAAGTCCTTAAAACGCCAGATTGATTTTTACTCATAACTATTCTTATTGTATAGCACATGAAATATTGCATTATGCTCTAGGGGTATCAATGCAGCAACATGCAAATCTCATGGTTGTGATTATATTTTTTTAAATGTCAGAGGTGCTCTTTCCCCTAACAGTTTCATTGGATATTTCCATACAAAAACCTAACAACTGTTTGTTTATAGGTTTTATTTTCAAAACGAAAAGAGACCATATCAGGCTTTTCTTGCAATAACACTCCAGATTCTCTTGCAGAATCAATCTCTTTCCAGATGACAAAACATCTCAAATGGCTAGTTCATGACTTCAGAATGTTGTGAAAACCAAGTGTTCTTAACTTCCTTGTGTCCCTGTGAAAAATGGCCAAAAAATATAATCACTTAATGTCTTGATGCTGTTCCCCCAAAACCTGTCATCATAAGGGTAGAGGTCCATAACGAAGAAAAAAAAAGTAGAGAAAATGATTTAGCAGAACTTCATGCTAAGTACTGTATTCTGACTAAAGGATAGAACAAAAAGATAAGTTTCTGGAAAAACTATAGAAGTAGAACACTGACAAGAATCATAGTTTAAAGGAGACTTCTAGCATTTCCAAATGGATTTTATATACAGTTGTCTCCCTCTCTGGGTTAGATATGGACTAGCCATAATATATTTATTTCCTTAGGTTGAAGCAATGACCCATGAAAAAACTTCACTGCCCATAGTGATTTAAAAATAATATGCTATGTTTCCTAGTTAGGGAGTTACAACTTATCCTACTGTGAAAGAGGAAAATGTTTTACTGGGAAACTTATGTGAGATTTAGTCAAGGCTTTCTCCCTTTATCAGAAAATCCCTTGCCTTTATAACCTAAAAGCCTCCACAAATGTGGAATGAGTAAATAGGCTACTGAAACTAAAATTATTTAGACTACCAGACATCTTTAAAATCTCATGGCCTAAAATACTACCCTTAGTTGTCACGACCCTCCACTGTTTTTCTCTCAGAAATGTATTTATTTTCTCCTGCTGAAGTGGTCATCGGCAGACCCTTGTCATGAAAAATACCTCCAGAGATACTATATTTTACAGGTGACATAGCTAAAACTTCAAAGGAATAACCCAGTAGACTCTGTCCTATCATGAACTTTTGCAGGATGTTTTCTTCATTGATCATTTAATCAGCCCCCATGGCACCTAAAACTAGAGGATTTGATATTCTGAAAAAGACATCACAGAAGGGCTATCTTCCAACCTTACTGGTAAAGACCATATCCTATACTCATGACTAGTGGAACAGTAATTAAATGGCAAGGAATTAATCTTTGAATGCATATTTCCCAATTAAAACAACATCATCCATTCTCAAATGACATAAGTGGGAAGATCATAGAAACTGGAGATCTTAAACTGAGGTTCTTCAGGGAATTCTGGAAACAGGTGCTCCCTGTAAGTTGAATGATGGCATATGATCTTCAGAACAAACAGACAATTGCATGAAAATCAAAAGCTTCTGCTCAAGACTATCAGAACTAGATTCCCTTATATTCCTGGGGTCACTGATGGTAACATTCTCTTTTACATACTCTTTCAGTCATGTTTTTTGGTCATACTTTTTAAACACTTTATGTTACACACTTCTGATTTAAATAATACTTACAACTTGCCTAAGTCTATGTTCTACTACAAACAATCACTGCTCTAAGTTTGAAATTCAGATTTCACAAGCTATAGCTAGCACAAACAATTTGAGGAATTGTCAGGCTTTGTTTTTGTACTCCACAAATAAGTGAAATCAATAGGCATTTGTCTTTCTCCACCTGGCTTATTTCACTGAGCATAATACCCTCTAGATCCATTCATGTTGTTGCAAATTTGAGGGTTTCTTTTCTTTTTATGGAATATTTTTCCTTGCCAATTCTTAATAAAACTCAAATAATGGTCATAATTGCAAGTAATGCTACTAAAGTACATCCTTATCAAGGATATTCTAATCATCAATGATCCTTAACAAGTGGTAGTCTGATATTTATTCAGGACAGTGGGTGTAATTTTACTCATATAAAACCACAACTCAATTGATCATGTGATTTGATCTATTCCTTACCATACTTTCTCTCTGATGGTTGTTCATGGTATTTCTTTTATGGTAATACTCCAAATCAAATTCCCCCAAAGACACAAACGTTTGAAACTGTATCTATTATTATAAGATAACAGAGAAATAAAAATTTTCAGACCTACAAAAAATTAGAGAAAAGTAAAAATATGTGTTACACCAAATTATCCAGTAACTATTCAAAGGCAAACACAGGATGAGATACTGACACACAAACTATAAATCAGACTTCTGTAAATGAAACCTTAGCACTGAGGATAGCCAGCACTTTGGCTGCAACTTTGGGTATGAGATGACCCAGTAGGAAGATTCTGAATGAGTTCTCTCACTCTCAGGAATACATGCATTACCCTGTACCATGGTACAACCACAAGAACCAGTTTTAAGTACCTCTAATGAATCAATGAGAACTCAGTTCCATGACATCATGTTTTAAAGCTAGACAACCAGTGGTACCAGTGGTAGGCCACTCTCCTGAAAGTCCACCAATTGGCAGCACCAATGCCAGGAATCACCGTGTGAAAGCTATAGCTGACCAACACCACATACATTCTAGTAAGTAACATTGATGAGTCAAGAACAAAACCAAATAAATGCCTAAACACCTCCACCTCTCAAAGTCCACCAATCCCAAATTACATTCTCCTCAGAATCGTCTATGAAATCAACTCCCTGCTCTGTTTGGAGGGATTGTTCCAACAAGCTTAGCTTTTTTTGACTTAGGCGTATAAAAGCTCAGCTTCACTGACTGCTGACCTCCATCTTTGCCAATCTAACAAAAAGATCTCATTCACTAATTTAGTTTTTTATGGTGAAGATGTTGCCTTTTTTCTCTTAAAAATGTAAACAATTAATGCAGGGAATGGTAAAGAACACACCTGTAAACTGGTAGAGAGACCCATCAGATCTTTCAAATTTCCCCAAAGAAAAACCTTTGCTTAGAGAAAAAAAAAATAGATAAAAATTTTACTACAGAATATTCAGAAGCGTTTGCCTGGGTTTCTTAAGAGAAACAAGAAAGCAGACATTTCTCAGAAGAGTACTGCCTTCATGGAACGTTCAGGTTAATCTGCTGTCAGCCATTGGTTCTTTTTGATGACTTCTTTTGCTCTGCTTTCTGTACCTGTATGTGTTTTGTAAACTCAGAATTTATCTAATGTCCTTTACAGCTTTGTCTGAGTTTATATGAGAGAAAAGTGAATAGTAAACCTTCCACACAAGACAGTGATTGCATATTACATGGTATCATATTTCCCAGATATTTTTCCTAGAATGACCACTTTCTTTTCGATCTGATGAGAACACAACACCCAGCCACCCACCTACATTCTCCCAACATACTCAAATGAGAGACAGATGACTCATTCAAATTCTCACAGAAAAGATAACGACCATGATGTTTTAGCCTTCTTTAAAAGAAAGGGATCAAGGGGTCAAGGGAAGATCATCCAATAATTTGGTTTAAACACCTTGACCTTAACCCACATATTGTGTACAGACTCATCCTGTTTCTGTGAAATGTGAAAATACCAAAAGCAAAAGAGATCATTTCATCATAGAAAGTACATACAATTTAATTCCTCCCATGATAGAGAAAGTGCTGAGAACCATTCACATGAGGCACAAACTAAGGCCCATTAATGCACTGTTTCTTATAAGTAAAAGTAATGTGGTCACCAAGGTAAAACATTCCCTTAAATGTTATTCACATTTAATTTCAATGTTAATAGCCACTTTTCCTAATCTTTAAATGATTCATAACTGTTTATAAAAAATCATTGAGTCATCTTTTCTATATTGGCATACTTTAAGAGACAGTAAATACATTTAATAATTTCAAATGTTTTTTAATAACCTAGTTAACATTCTTGCTGCTAATGAGCTGTTCTTAAATTGCATTATTCCTTAGAGAACTTTCTTCAAACTCTGTCATAACAGTTTGCTCAACTGAAAAATAGAGCATAAGTTAGTCCTAAAACTATAGGCAGAGTAGGAAATACAGAGTTTGAATAAAGATAAAAAGATGCTACAGAATTCCCGGTTTATTGCATGTTTACTCTTTGAGACCCTGAATCATGGCTGGTGTTGAGTGTAAGACTAAGCATGAAAGAGCCTTGAACTGATATAATCAGAGGAAATCAACAAACAACCATTATGTGTAAGTTGTTCATTTCATAGGCAAGGAATATACCTGCTCTATTTTAGCAACTGCAAGGGCCTATGCCCAAACATAGACATATGCTGTGGGGAGGGAACTGCTTCCAGAACCTACAAAGAGAATTGTAGCTATAGAAGAAGGACACCCGGAAGAACCACTGACCTTCAGTGAAGTATCTCAGCTGCTGGTCCGTCACGCAAGGAACCTTAAGAGTAAATATCCTGACCTCCTTCTTCCCCCAGGCTGCGATCTGATCCTAGTACCTCCCATTGCACAAGTTGAATTAGAAGGCTGGGGACAAAGGAGCCAGTTGAAGCAGCTCATAAGGGTCAGCCTGAGAAGGATGAGAGGAGAACGGGTCTGGAGATCAAATGGAGATATCCAGCACACCAGTGTTGCTGCCCTTCACTTACGGTGAAGTTCTTCAAAGGGCAAAAAGAATATCGCCTTTCCACAAGGCTGTCCTCTTTGAGAGTCAGCTGCTCTCCCAGCCCCTGAGACTTAATACCATACACATTGTGTTGTTTCTCTCCTGGAGAGTTGCCCAGAGCTATGCCATCATGAACAGAGACACATCTCATTAATCCATGTCTACCCAGCACCTGGCAGGACACCTGGCATAAAGTGTGCACAAGGAATGCTTACTGATGGAACAAATTTGTAATCTATTTGCATACTCAAAATTTTAATGCTAATTAGTCATGAAAGAATTTTTCATTAAGGGCGGAAGAATAAGTACAGTGGAACCCAGCTCTTTCTATATGCCATTAGTGCTGTGTTTCCATCAGATAACAATCTTACTTGTTCCTAAAACCCATTTCACAGAATACTGCATATTACATATCCTAAGTCAGAGACAATATCGCAACAAAATGCATCCATAACAGAGGGACTTCCAGCTTCCTACTGTGTCCTAAATCCTGTGCTCTGCCCTATGTGCTCCGTGGACTCATCTCCAAACACAGGGTAAGCTCTTTCAAAGCTCACTAAATTCATTTTTGACTCATCTCTCCAAATCACACTAAGATTAAGGGAAGGTTTTCTAGTAAATTCCATAAACAAACAATTTAAGAATCAAGTCCATTTTCCTCACATTCAGCTCTAGCGGTGTTTCCAGCTAAGCTGAGGTCTTGCAGAACAGGGCCTTAGGGCTCCTCTCTTCCCCTCCTGGGTCTCCCAGAGAATTCCAAATCCCTCTCTCCTTTATTCTCATACTTGAGTGCACTTCCAGAGTTCCACTCACCACATGAAGTGGCTTTTTTTTTTAATCAAAATATTTCTTCCAAACAAATAAAGAAGGGAGCTCAGTCCACTGTAAATGTCGATGGCTATTAATTGCAGAAAACGTAATGGCCAACATGTACCTAGAGGCAGACTGCCTTTGAAATTAACTCATTTAATCTTCATTAGCAACTCTACAAAATAGATTCAATTATTAACTCCATTTTACAAGATGAGCAACTGAATGCAGTCAATTAATTCCTTTCATTGCAATGACCCACATTGGCTTGACTCAGCCTGAGTCGATGAGTCCATCAGAGCAAGAGGTATGAATGGGTGGCCATGGGTGTTTGTCCTAATCAAGACCCACTCCAACTTCCCGGGCAGGAAAACCCACCCTGCACTGGTTGGTAGTGAAACTCAATTAATGCTGAGGAACAACAGAAACATTTCATTTCCAAGTATCAGAGCACAGAGTCCAGAGCACCCGCTGGGGACAGGCCTAGGTGCCAGTACGGGCCCTCTTACCTGTTGACCACATAGCTTCCAGAAAGTCAGCCTCTTGGAGCTTCAAATGTTCACATCTGAAAGTGAGGATAATAATGGGTCCTGCCTCAGCTGGCATGGTGTAAGAATTAAATCGGCTCGGGTGGGTTAATCTTGAGAAATAACTTACAGCCTGATACACTGTAATTCCCAACTAGGTTTTATTGACCAAATAAGTATATAACATTTACTGTCTCTGTTAAATGCTAAGTTGGAGATACAGCTTCAGGCTAGTAATAAAGTTTCTCAAACTTTCATATTTTAGGAGTCTAAAATACTTCTTGCAGAGAGGAAAAAATTGAAAATGCAGGCCTTTGTCAGCCTAGCAGAAGCCAGGAGAGGAAAGAACGTATTAATGCTATAAGTAAGCTTGTAACTCTTTAGCAAATGATTTCCTAATACATAACCTCATTTCATATGTTTGTAAACTCGGAGATAGAAATGACTCCCCTTTCAGAGACAAAACTGACCGCTCTAGAGGATCAGAAACTTCAAACATTAGATGAAGAACAAGAGGGAGGAAAATCTGGTGCATTAGTTTCCTATTGCTGCTATAACAAAAACTTGTATCTTAAGCCACATAAATGTATTATCTTACACAGTTGTGGAGTTCAAGAGTCCAAAATGGGCTTCGGGAGGCTAAAATCAGGCTGTCAGCAGGGCTGTGTTCCTTTCTGGAAGTTGGAGGGGAGAATCCTTCTCCCGGCCTTTCCCAGCATCTACAGGCTGCCCGCACTCCCCTTCCTTCCTCCATCTTCAAAGCCACAATGGCTGTTTGAGTCTTTGTCATATCCCATACTCTCTCTGACTCTTCCCCCTCCTCCCTCTCATTTCTCAGGACCTGTGTGATTCCACTGAGACCATCTGGATAATTCAAGACATAGCTCATGGTCAGTTGATTAACAAACCTCAATTCCAAGTGCAACCTGAATTCCCTTTTGCCATAAAAAGAAAAAACCTATTCACAGGTCTTGGGGATTATGCCTACAACATCTGGATTCTAAGTAATAGAAACAACCAATACAATGTTAAATCAAACCCATTGTGAAGATATTTTGAATTTCCTTTAGTTAAAACAATTACAATGCTTTGTTTAAGGTGATGATTTATTATTTCGTCTGTATAGTATTTGCTCTATTTTTAGAACCAAATGATTGATAACACCAAGAAAAATCACACTCTTATTCCTCTGAACTCAGGAATCAAAAATAAGCAACAGCAAAACACATCATTCAGCTTCTTGAGCTGCCACTCTGCCAGCAGCTTGAGAAGAAATGTTGTGGGTACCAATACTTTCAAAAGATACTATATTACAAGACAGAGGATTGGGTCCAACATTAGACCAGAGACTGAAACTGGTGGTCCACCAGCCATGTCAGCCCTGCAGATATGTAGAGACGTTCTCTTTTCCCTGAGTGATTTTTTTCCCCCAAATTTTCAAGTACTTAATACTTAAAAAATAAGGAATCCCACTTGTTTTTTGCAAACAAACATGTGATACTTGTTTGGCAATACTGTTTTTCTGCAAGCCACACTACTGAAGCCGGAGAGCAGCTGTCCCTGCAGATGGGTGGATGCTTCTTAGTTTGGTTCTGCCCCTTCTGATACCCAGCCCTTCTAACTGCCAAGGCCAGGGTGATATTAAGCATTTGGGCTCCTTATTCTGAGCTGAGATCCAGGAATAGCCCAAGGGGAGGGGGGCTACATCCACAGTCCCTGCAGAAGGGAGGTGTGAAACAGAGGGAGGGGAGCAAGCCTGCAGGCAGCCTGCAGGCAAGAGGGGAAGGGGCTGAAGTGGGGGTGCTCACCTGGGCTTTGGAGGACGGGGGACCTCCTGAGAGGAAAGCTGTTAAGACCCACACCCAGAAGGTGCGAGGCATGGGATGAATGGGGCCAGGAAGAGAGAGCGGCTAGAAAGCTCAGGGTTCACTGGTTTTTCTAGCAGAAAATCAACTAAAACAGTAACTACTAGTAGTAACTGGCATTTCTAGGTGTCAAACCATGTGCTCAGAGGTTTACAGGTGTTGCTTATTTTCATCCTCCCAAAGACGTTATGATTCCGGGTGCAGTTTCAACTCCTCGTCCTGGTGAGAAGGAAATGAAGCTGCAGGTAACATCGTAACACAGGTGTTAGATTTGTCAAAATTCTAGAACCAGCCACAAGGAGGAAGGGAGGAGGGAGGGAGAGAAGGAGGAGGGAGGGAGGACGGCAGCTAGCTCCCTCTCCTAACCATTGCCCTGCACCAGGCATCTCACAGCGGCTCCCTGCTGCTCACTGCCCGTCTGATGCCTCCAGGACGCTCCAGGGGGAACTCGCAGCCCTAATCCTCTCCCTCCTTTTATATAAATCTCATTCCTCCCGTTGCAGGTTCACCACACTTGTCTTTGCTTCTCCGCTAAACTAATCCTGGGATCAGGCACGGGCCGGGCCTCTGGGGACCCCGCAAAGCGGAGAACAAGCCTAGCTGTGGGCGCGCGTTTGCTCCAGGGGCGGTCAGCGCGCCGCAGGCCCTCACGGGGGCGTCCCGTTTCCCCCCACAGTCACGGCGTTTGATTTTGAAAATGGAGCAGGAGGGGATATTCTGGTAAGGAGGAGAGGAAAGGGGAGGAAGAGCCCTTCACAGGGCAAAGGACCGCTGCTCACCAGGGTCCCTGGAGCCGTTTAAGCCCACAGGCAGGACACGGGCTCCGAGGCGCTGCATCACTGCCCCAGCTGTAGAGCTTGGTCGCATGGGATGCTGAGCATCTCCCCTCATGTCCAGGGTCGCCACCTGAAGCACCTTGTCAGGAGAAGCCCACTCCCCTGCAGCCTCGCCCTGCACCAGCCTGCAGCCTAACACCTGCCGAGGTCTTCAGCGTTCCGCTGAGATTGGGGCAGCGTCTTCCACGGGCTTTGCCGGCACAGGGCTCATGGGGCTGCAGGGATTTGCTCAGAGGGGAGGACAAAGGAATAGGCTTGTTTGTGGGGACACGTGGGACACTCTTGCAGGACTTCCAGAAATCACTGTAGTGAAGGGGTCCTTGGCCACAGGACTGCTGCCACATCACTGACACAGCAGGGACTTGGCGATGACAGAAATATTTCACACAAGCAAGTGCTGTGCTAGGAGTGGCTCCTTCTAACCTTACGGTTCAGATGTTCACTCTGATCCATCCCACAGATGGGCCTCAGCTTCTCCCAATTAAGTATCTGCATCTTCTTAGCACCCCTCACAAGTTCCAGAAGGGCTTCACCCAAGAGGTTTTGAAACGATGACGCCCTTAGTGCTAGTGTGGGTGCTTGGAACCAGAGACGACATATAAATGGGCATGACTTTCTAAGGGACAACCAACCTAGCAATTGAATCAAAAGCCTCCATATGGGTCCAGCTTTACCCAGTTACTTCATTGACAGGAAATATCCCAAGACACACTTATACAGACAGTCATCACAGCCTTGTTTGTCATGACACTTGGAAACCACCTAACTTCCCCCAAACAGGCACTGGGCATTCCTGAAAGGGGAGCTGGAGCCACTTACCATGATGGAGCAACACACAGCTTGTTGCATGGAATGTGTTCATGTACAGTGTTAACAGAGGGAAAACGGATTAAAGAGTATTCAAGTCCATATTTATAAAGTGAACCTGAAATGTTAGCATCATCTCTGGATGACAGGTTTGTATGGCAGGCACTACTCTGTATCTACTCATTCCTTTTTCTGCCCTTCTTCCCAAGAGACTATTTCCTTTGTTTGGAATTGCAATGTGCCAGGCAAAGAGCAATATTTCCAATCCTCCCTTGCACCTAGAGGTTTCACCAAATGGGATGGTGCAGGAGCCTGCCAGCAGTTCTCAGGAGTCCCCTTTCCTCCTCCCCTCTGAGCCTCTTGCTGTCTGGAATAGAGAGAATGCTCAGAGTTGCAGAAGGGAAAAGAGCACAGGCTAGGAAGAATAGGACATTTTTGAAGAGACACACACATAAACATTTGTGCACAGGTATGTGTGTGGACATAAGATTTCATTTCTTTAGGAGTGCAATCACTGGGCTCTAAGGAAAACATAAATGTAATTGATAAGAAAATGATCATCATTTTCCCCAGAAGTTGTCCCACTGAGAAGTCCCATATTGCTATACTTGATCAAGGAATGCAGCTGGATCTGAGGATTGCTAGTCCAAGGATCTTTCTTCAAGATGACCCCCTCCCAAATTTACTTTTCTCTATGTTCATACATACTTTAATCTAACATTTTCATATGATTTTACTGAACAAATGAATAAAATAGCTGTCTTCACATTGGTTATTATTTCAGCATTTTTCCACATATTGGCAGCTGCAACCTTCTCCTCCCCTAAATCTGTGGCTTAGCATCATTTCCCTCTTGTCCAAGTTGGAGAAATGTAATAGGACATACAAGTAGATGCCACAAGGGCCCCTGAGCCAGCAGCAGGTGGAAACATGAAAAGGTTTATTAGCCTCTGTAAAGGGTTGGTAATTAAAATTTCTAAAACCTTAAATTATAGCTTCAGTCTTTAATAGGCTCTTCTTGAACGTACTTAAAATATCTTCTTAGAGAATGCTATTAACTTACATTTTCCATTCCTCATTAAAGCATAATTTCCATGAACCCAACAGTGATTTTTCACAGAGGCTTGACCTTAAAGGTACTGGACCCTTTATAGTCTGTGACCTTGAGCAGTTCAAAATCTTAACATAGAATCTCCTTCTCTTAAAGACAATCATATCTCTTTTCTAGTAATGTACTTCCATTATTTTTGGCAAACAGTTGAAAAAAACATATATTGTGTAAGTTCAAGATCTTTCTTATGATCTTTTAACATCATTTTTCCCTGATGATAAAGCAGAGGGAACTTAGTGAACAAAACTGATGGATACCTGTTCATACTCTCTTGCCCAGACTTAAGGCTGTTAATAGAAATGAAGGGATTAAACACTTGCAAAACAGAGAGAGGAAAAGATCTGGGGAAAGATTTACTTTCCTTATCTGCTGATTTCATCAGGTACTAAAATTTCCCTCAGGCTTCCTTGAAGAGGATATGCTCCCCACCCCACCCCTCACTCCAGGCAACCCAAATCTGTTTTCTGTCCCCATGATTTTGTCTTTTCTAAAATTTCATGTCATCTTGCCAGTGGGTTTCAGCCCCAGGCAAGTTTACTATGGATTCAATCTGACCAAAGAAATTGACAGCAAAACGTTCTTGGGGTGAAAGGGTTATACTCAACTTTATTTCCAGGTGGCAGGTCAGTCACTAAAACCCCGTTCACTCAGAGCAAGTCTGCATGCAGCAAGCCTGTCTCTGCCTCTGGGCTCCTCTGTCTGCACAGTCGTCCCACACAGCCGTCCTCTGGGCCTCTGTCCTCGGCACTGCCACCACTCCGCCTCTGCTCTCCTGCAGCCTTGCAGCCATACCACTGTGTCACGCCCAGAGCACTGGGCAGAGCTCTTTATATAGCGTCAACAGCCATGTATTGCCCACAGGTGGGTAGTGAGCTAGTCAACCAGGGCCAGGTGAGAATCCTGGCCACAGGAAATCTCATTTTATCCACACATGTAAATGGATCTTTTCTTCAGATGTATATTTTTTATTCCAGGTATTGTATTTTTCATGCCTATGTGCTTCATTTCAATCTTTTTCACAATACTTAGAAACATACCTTATATTACTTCCCTCATCATGTATGTTTTCCTTTACATTCTTGAATATTAAGAGCTTACAGTTGCTGTTTTAGTTTCCTTATCTGCTGATTTCATTATCCATCTCTACAATTTTCAGGTTGATTTTTGATTACTTGATTGATCTTGTGGCTGTGAGTCATGTTTTCTTGCTTCTTGCCCCACTGGGTATTTTGTTAGTGGATGCTGACAGTTGCAAGTCTGTGCTGTTTAATATGGAATTTTATTTCATTTCTGTACAGAGCCTTGGGACTTGTTCTGGTGATCAATTATGTTACTTTAGATTGGCTTGGCCATTTCAAGTTTTGTTTTTAAGTTTTGTAAGGGTGGGTACAGGGCAGATTTTATCATTATAGACTAGCTTTCCACATTTATTCCTGTATTAGATTTTTCCACATCACACAGGCTCTGGGGTCCTTCTTTTACATGGGCAACTCTTTTGTAACCGCAGCTCAGAACTGGTTCCCACAGGAGCGTGGATTCCTAAGTAGTAGTGAGCACAGGTTTTTTATCCTTACAGAATGGATGGAACTGCCGCTTCGTACCAGACTCTATACAAGTTCAGCTCCAATTCCTTCCAGCACAAAAACATCCCAGCCTTTCAGAGGCATCACCATAGTCCAGCCATATGCCCCCTTCTCCGCAAGAATGTCATCACCTCAGTTCTCATCTGCATGACCTTCTGTTTTGGCACAATGTTTAGTTTATGGGACATTAGGCATTTAACAGAAATTGTTGGATGGCAAAGTCCCAAGTATCTCAACTTTTTCTGTAAATTTATTGTGTTTCCTTAGACATACTCCTTGAGTATAACTGTCTCTTCAAACAAGACCAAATATTGACAAATATTCTTCCTAATGAATCTGTTTGTGAGCTACATGCATTAACTTGCTTCAGGCTGTCAAAATTTTGTAAATAATCAATGCCCAGTTATGGCAGTATGGGTGCAGGATTGGGACGGGCCGATTTCCACCTAAATCCCTTCCCTTCACCATCGTTTCCAATCACCCCAACCAATCCTTTTCTTTTTCATTAACCTTATTAAATCTGGCAAATTGGGTGAGCTGTCACCCCTCAGGGCACTAGAAACAGATTCAGACAGCATTTCCAGACTGGGTAACATCTCATTCCCTCACAAAGGATCCCTATACAAGCCCAAAAAACTTCTCCAGTCTAACAACAGTATTGTTACCTGGGCCTCATTTTAATGTTATTACCCTGGTGGAAAAGCTTCCAGAAAACAACCTGACTAAATTGCAAAGTGAACAGCCCTGGGTTTAAGACAACCAAGACAGTCAGCTATTTTCTAAGCAGGGAGCACATCCCTGCACCCTCATCTCCAGGTTAGCAATTTGACATTTGCAGGCAGCCAACGGGGGAGGGCCCCTCCTGGACCGCAGCCCAGGTCCCTGCCCCAGACCCTTCCCACTCTCAGCCCGCCTCTCTGCTCTCCTTCCTCTCCCTCTGTAAAGACAAAACCTTCTCCCCCTGCTGTCCCGGATCTATCCCCTCAGCTCTGTGAACTGCCACCACTCCCACAGTGTCTCCCAGGAGCTGGTTGGAGGATTAGCTTGGCACCCAGCCCCCTGCCCTGGGTGACAGTCCTGGGACAGCAGGGCTGCCCAGGCCTCCGCCATGCCAGCTCCACCCCAACCACCCTCCACACCGGTGTTCCGCATACTTTGTATTTTAATCAGAAAGAAGATATAATACTTTGTATTTTATACACAACTGGAAAGAAGCATTGAAAGTCACCGTCTGCAGGAGTGGGAGTTGTTCTGTTTGCGACACAGGCGTGGAAGCCCTCTGGTGGCTCCTTCCCTCATGCCTGCTCCTGTCAAGCATGTCCATTTGGGTCAGCGGCCACTCGTCCCCCTCAGGCTTCGCCCTCTGCTCTGAGGCCACAGCAGCTGCACAGCTGGCCCCAGGGACATGCCTCCCTGGTGCCCAAGCTCCTCACCAGGCCAGCCCTGCCCCTGGTCCCCCAGCTCCTCCCTCCACACCTTGGCTAGACCTGTGCTGGGGTCACTCAGCTCTGCGGGCCTCTCACCAGCTCTGCTCCCATATTCTTGATTCTCCGTAATTTGAGGTAAAACGTGGAAGTTCAGAACGGCTCCTGCGAGGAGAGTGCCCGCCCCAGAGCAGGCTGGCATTAGATTCAGCCACTGTGAAAGGGCTGGTTGTTGCTAGTTTTGCTTATCCAAGGAGGTGCGGGCCCTCCTCCGTGGTAAGGCGTTCACAGGCATCCAGTCTCCCTGAGTGGCCTCTATTTTGTGAGAAGAAAATATGGAAGAATGAACAGAGGAAAAACACTTAATTCAGGCACCCGAGTGTCTGTCACATCTTTGTGGGCAATTGTGACACCTCCCAGGATGCCTCAGTACCTCTGTCCCGCCGGCCTCATCCAGCCTGCCATCCCCACGTGGTCTTGGTGCTCATAAAGGGGCCTCAGGGCCCTCCCTGCGCACTTGGTGTTGGCCTCACTGCGCTCAGGGACTGACCATCCTCTCCACCCCACAGACCATGCACAGGGGCGTGTTGACGGGCTCCCGCTAATCGGGACTTCCTCCGACAGGCTTATCCTCACGTCCATTTACAGGGAATGTTCTCTGAGGCGGTTCACTTCGGAAAGGGGCAGGTGGCAGGCAGTGGGAGGGACACCAGCAGGCCCCCCGCCTCACCCCACCTGCTCAGGTGCTCCAGCCCTGCTGTCACCTGCCATCCAGGACATCAGGAGCCCTGGGCTGTGTCCATGGGTGGGACCCTGTGGGGAAAATGGAAGTTCCTGAACTACTTGATGATGTACCTGGCCTGCTGCTGGGCTAATTCCCCCACACCTGTTGGCAGTGAGCTAGTACTGACTGGGTCACTATATAAAGAGCTCTGCCCAGTGCTCTGGGTGGAGGAAGAGACAGAGGACAGTGACAGACCTGCAGACTGCTGGGTGTAGACATGATTCTAGTGCTTGACCTACTGTGTGAGAATAAAGCCTGGTATAAACCTTTTTACCCTAAGAACGTTTCGATGTCATTTCTCAGTCTCATCGAATCCACAGTGAACCTGCCCGAGGCTGATACAACTCAGGTGAGACAGACCCTGACTCACAGCCACATCACAGGACAGGGTCCCCTGATCTCACCTGGGTATACCCTCTGCTCTAAATTCAGCACATTCTGCCCCTGCATCTGCTCACAGCTGCTACCACTCAAGGCACTCCTGTGACGAAGGCAGGTGTCTGCCTCCAGCATGCTGCCCCTTGATCTCAAGTCCCCCAGAGCTCAGGGTTCCACCCAGACGTTGGGGAGCTTCTCCCCAACTCATGTCACTCCTCACTGTGATAGCAAAACTGTATTTAATTTCCCCTGAGACTCACAGCTCTTTGATGGAAAAGAGCTTGTTCAGCATCTGGCTGGTGGCCTTAGCCCTCCAGGGTTCTCAGTTGTAGGAATGGGGGTAGGAGGCAGGGAAGACCCATCACTGCGTCTGGGCTCCCTGCTTTCCAGCCCTTTCCCGTTGATATTCCCATCCATGCCCAACACACAGCCAACACTCCCAAGACAGCTACCTTCTCCTTAAACCCTTATCAAGCATATAAACACACACTAGTGGTTACAAACAGGACCCACAGGTTTCTTTGGGCTGCCGCCTTTGTCCTTGCAGAGACTGACCCAAGTTCCTCGTGCTCCTGTCTCCCTCACCACCACCTGCTCACCCAGCCACACCTCAGCCCTCCTGACTGCCAGGACTCCTGGAGCCTCTGCCCTGGCTCATCTTGTCCCCGACTGTGGCAGGCCCAGTGTCCTTGGGCCTCCAGTCCTTTGCCCACCAGTAGAGAGCTGGGGGACTTGGTGGCCCTGGTCACAAGGCCCCAAGGAAGACCCAGGTCCTCTGGCCTCTTGCTGCCTTCACAGCCTTTGGCTGGGGCAGTGGGACTCAACAGCCAGCCTTTCAGAAGGGAAAGGTGACAAGGAAACAAAAAGCAGAACGCAGGTTGACAGGGAGGAATGCAGACTAAAGTTATTTCAGAAGAGTCATCCCTGTTACAGGTTCCTGCAGGAGCAATGGCCAGGCCCCTCTGTAGGCACAACGCTGGGGCTCTACCCACAGGCCTGTACTCTGTCCCACTCCTACGGACATCTCATCTTCCAGGGTCTGGCCACTTCCAGAGGCCCTGCTGGTGGATGTCGCAGCCGAATCAGCAATGGGCTCTGCTGCCCAAGCTCATGCCGCTCTGGCCCAGGTCATCGGCTTGCCCCTGGGCCCACATCTGCCCTTTGGGTGAGGTTCATCTATGTGGCAAGCTCCAATCTTGGCTGCCCACACGTGTCTGGACTTTTCCCCATGGACTGAATCAAATAGCTGCAAATGCATGGTTATATTCTTGTTTTCTATGGAATTTTCCTTTCCTACTGCTCTCAAACAGCACAATGTAGCAAAAGCTACTTTGTATTTGTGTTACTCTGTGCAAGTAAAATCCTACCAAATGGTTTTAGAGTCCAACTGAGTGAAACTTGCACCTTTCCAAGGGTTCCAGCTGACTTTATCTTTCGTTCATGCTCTCTGGCCCACAGCCCCCGCTATTCCAGTATGACACTTGTAGCAAATTGCAGGGCCCATGATGTCTGAACTTTGGTATAGTTTACAAACTTTCCAAGTTCCAAGTTCTGGAAAACTTTTCAAAATATGAAGCAGTGAAAAACCAAAGTAAAATATCCGATGAGACGATGAGAGTATGTGTATGTTGATCATATCATGTTTTCACTGGCTGTTCCCCTCTCACATTCTTCAGTAGCTTAGGTGGGGTGATGGTGACCTTAGACCCCATTGTCTGAAGGGGAGTTCAGAGGTTGGATTTCAGTTCCTTTTATCCCTTGGGCTGTCCATCATCACTCTTGACAATAGCAAAATAGATGAGAAACAACAAAAACATGGAAAATCACCTTTTAAATCTTTTTTTCCTTTCTCTGATTATCTCAAAGGTAGATAGCCCAAGACATTTAGCAACCTTGACTATGAAGCACAGAAATTCTATCTTTTCCATAATTCTTGAACATATTGAAGTACCCCACGTACTTCGTTTAAATAATAATAAGGAGAATGTACGGAAAGCCTTCCTTCCTAACGGCTGTAGGAATATTACATGTTTGAACAAGTCTTTCTGTCATAATGTGAGGACAGGAAATGGCTTTCCTCCAACAGGTTATTCTGTTGTTCCACAGAACGACTGAGACCCTAAACATTTCACATGCCTTTCTATAAAGAATAATAATAACCTGTGTATGTTTGTGGAACCCTGAAACAGGCCCCAGAATATGCCTCTGACCAGGCAGACTATTTCTCCATTATGCACACGTATCTGTTCTGATATTCACTTGGTTTGAGAGCACATTTTCCTGCTTCAAATGGATTGGGATTTTTAAAAAATTGTACAGCATGTCAGTTGCCACAAAGAGTGTTCAGTAAAATATCACCTCTAATTATTATTTATTCTTCCATTTATAATAAAAGCAATAATAGCAATGGCATATTTGTTGAACACTTCATAGGCGGCCAGGCCTTTTGTTACATGTTTTCCTCATATTAATTCAATGAATCATCAAAATAACCTTATATTAAAGATGCTTTTATTATCCCTATTATAGATGAGAAACTGAGGCAGAGAGAAGTGAACGACGCCCAATCCCACCTCCCTGCTTTTAGAGTTCCAGGTCTCTGCAAGGGAATCAGTTAGGATCCTTGCAGACACCTTTCCCAATTTTCTCACCTATTTTATATCAGATGTTCTAGAAAAATAACTGTAAATTTTCAATTTTCATTAAATGCCTGATTTAATGAATGTTTCCAAAAGATTATGGTTTAATTCATTTTAACTACAGGCAATGATACATTTATAGGAAGAGGAGAATGACTCCCTAGTTGTATGACCTTTATAAAAATGGTGTTAGCGACTGAGCTCAGTAGTGTTGTTTTACTGGGCCTGTTCCCTGTCTGGATGCCATTGCTATAAACGGGCTGTTTGTCGGCTTCAAGCAGACTGAGCATTTTCCCTGCTCATGGAATTAACTAGTTCAAAACACCAGGTCTCAATTATCTAAACTAAGAGTAGATGGAACATGTGTCAATTGTGGTGTTGAATTCCAACTGCCAAGCTTTATGAAAGGACCATATCCAGCGGGGATGCCCTCCTTTTTCTTCTGAGACAGGCCCACCAGGACTGGACCCCGTAATGTATTCTGATCTCAGAACAGAGGATAACTGGAAACAGATTGGCTTTACCTTGGGGGAAGGCTAAGATGAGAGCTAAGACGCTGGATGGGAGGTTAGAAGGAAAACGTGAGCATTTTCCCTACTTGATTTTTTAACTTGATGCTAAATTTGGAGCCAGAAGATGATCTTCAATACAAAGTAAATAATGATCTCTTTGGAATTGTGTGTTTGCTGCGTCACCAACCTCATGCCTTTACTTCCTTAAACTTCTGTCTCCATAGAAGACTCACAGCATTTGAGGGAAGAGATCTTGACATGTGACAGCGCATCTGTCATTTTATCCCTCTTGGTACAGTGGTAGCATATTGCAGCATTCCCAAATGTGTGCGAACGTGTGACTGTCTTGTTCTGCCTTGCTGACCTTTAGATTATCTCTGTATTCTAGAACAACAATGGGAAGACCTCCTACATGCAGAATCAGGACAAGCCTGTGAGCAGCGGAAGTTGGATAAATATATTATCACGAAACATTTTCTAAAGAACTCATAGATATTAAAAATGATGACTGAGACTCTCAGGCAGAAGTTAGAAGTTCTCTTCATTTTTTCTAGGTGAAGGAGCTCTGCAGAGACTGAGCCTGAAGAAAAAAGTACTCTTGGAGGGGAGCCACCCATCTGAGTCTGAACACACCTCTTCCCACTCTTGCTCATGGTCCTCAGGGCATCCTTTCCTCCCTGTGAAAGTAGGGGACTTAACTACTGCCTCCCAAGTCAACTTCACACTCAAAAATGCCACTGTCACAAAACTCAGAATCTCGAAATTAGTTAGACAGGAGACAGAGAAAGGGGGCAAATATAATGGGAGTATTGTCAGGAAGTCCAATCCAGGGAGGCCTCCCTGAATGCTGGGGGAGACCTCAACCCAGGAGAGGGTTCTTGACTCTGAGTCAAAAAGAATTCACGAGCAGCTTGAGCAAGTGCAAGCAAAGGGTAGTTTAATAGCGTGAAAGTACACACTCAAAGGGAGTGTGGGTGTGCTCCAGAGACGAGCAGCCCAGTGAGGTTCCAGTTGGGGTCTTATAGCTGAAGTTTAGGCAGGAGGTGGGATATTTGTCAGGATAGGTGCATTTTTTTCAGGACAGGGAGGGATTTCAGAGGGAAAGTGGGCCATGCCCTCTTTTTTGCCCTAATGTGGTTATCCCTGGGATTGTCATGGTGCCAAGCGGTGACCTGCAGGACGCCAAAATGAGGAAACAATGACTGTTGGGGTAACTGTAGGTTGCCTTTGTTCCCCATCCTGAATCTAGTCAGTTTGAACCGATGAGAAACCACACTGTTTTGCCTTCAGTTATTTTCCTAGAGTCTAGCTGGTTTGTTTCCACTTCGTTTGTTCTGCCAGCTGCCCACATGAACTGGCCCCAAGCTTCTCCCGACTCGCCCAGGGCCTGGCTCTTTTCCAGAACTCCACTGCGTCAGGAGGACCGCGTGCCTTGGGTGCCAGCGAAGGTGGGCCTGTGAGCTGGTGTTGCCTCAAATCCAGAGAGGCTGCTGCTCATGGCTGCCCATTTATCCTCCCAGTGACACACTGCTGCCACCATCAATCTCTTCTCACTGAGGGTGAGGCCTGGCCAGCGGGAGGTGTGTGACCAAAGAGATGTGTTTGCGCACCTCCCTGCAGGAAAGAGGAAATGACTGGGCAGTTCTGAGGTAGAGGAACCTGAAGAGAGATCTGTGCCGGCACACGGCACCGTGTTCATACTCCTCCTGACTTCCTAAGGATGGACGACCCCTGGAACCGTCCTCCTGGAGAACAAGAACCCCTCCAGCTAAGGCCCACACAGACACCCATATCACCATGCCCAGAGACTGAAAAATCATAATGCAGCAGTTTTCTCTGTGCTCTGTGCTAAGACTCATTTCCAAAATACTTAGAGCAACTTTTCAAACTAGAGATAAACTCTTATGATTTCTGTGTATTCTACGAGGAGTAATTTTACAAAGGGTTACCTTTGGGCTTTATTTCCTCTGTTTTGCTTTTAGTAGCTGGTCTTAAGGGGCTCTGCACCACCCAGAACTAACCAATGCTTATCAAATGGGGTCTTGTTGCCTTCAGTTCTGGTTCTGTGATTGCCGAGGTAGCTGAGAGCTTCAAATGCTTCTAAGGAAGATGTACCCCAAGCAGATTAATGAGAGAAAAGTTATTGCAGACATCAGTTTGCATTTGACTTATAAACAAAATCGTATCTATTTTCAAGAAATAAACCAAATATAATTCCAGAAAAATAATAGCATTTCAGATATTATTTTAGGAACAATTTTTTCTTACATTAAATAGCAACAGTTGGGCAGTCAAGACACCCAATTGCTTCTGCTATTCTTCACAAGCTGAGCTCGAGGAAATGTACATTACATATCTCAAAAAGATCCAAAAAGCATTTTAAACCATATTTCAATTTTACTTTTTTAATAACAAAAGAAGTAGATTTAAAAAAGTTGGATATATGAGGATTATTTGAGAATCCTAAACATTAGAATGTATGATATAAATACAAAAATTCTGAAAAAAAAACCACAAGAAAATTGATATAATATTTATGCTGTTCACTATCTAAATTAACAGCCAATGCAGGTTCTTCATGGAATGCTTTAAATTATATTTCATAAAATATGAATACTCAGAATACAAATTGAATTGGTCTACAGTGGGGTTGGTGTAATACTTTGTAAAAACTCCCCAGATAATACAAATGTGCTGCCTGGATTGTCAGCCTGCTCAATGTGGAGAGAAGAGACCTTCCCAAAAAGCTGTAGGAAATTATTCTTCCGGGACCCTTTTAGCACTAAAGGACATCCAGTCTTCCAAGAGGAGAGAAGTCTTTGTGTAGTCAGCCTAGCTCATCTAGGCAAAAACAGATTTTAAAAATTAATACTTAAATACATGGGGTTAAAATAATGGCTTGATTATTATAACATCCTTTAGTATATATTTTTATAATCTTAATTTTTGGCCATATTAAATAGGCTTTTTAAGCTTTTGGTCAATTGAAAATTATATATATATATATATGAAATTACATATATATATATATATATATATATATATACACGCACACACACACACATATGTGTGTATATGTATATGTGCATGGGGGAAATAATGGGACCATTAATACTGAAATACTGTTCTCATTCAATAGACAGGTTTTCCTGGGTTAGGCATCTTCTAGCTGCATTCATGCTGATAGTCAGCAGTTCATTCCAGAAAAAACTTTGGTTTATGCAAGGAAGAATGGAATATGGTATGCTGGAGAGAAGAGTATAATATCACTTAATAAATAAATCATCAATTGCACCCGATAGCAACTCCTTGTAAATTAAAAACCACTTGGCTTTCCTTGTCACACATTTCCTTTTGCCCTTAGAACTATCTCTGTAAAGTCTTTGCTATATCACAGAACAATCATGAAGCCAGCTAGTCCTCTCTGGGCCACCACTCAAGAGTCCTTGGATCCTAAATAAATAGGAGCCTGTGAGGGGTGTACCCAGGGACCACCCGCAGCCTCACTCTGATGGAATGCTTTCCTTCAAGGGGCACATCTGGAAGCAAGGAACTGGAGGTACGCAAAGAAACATGCCACTCCATTGTTTCCTAAATGGTAGGATTTATTTCAATGCTCACATACAATTGGATGAGACAAAGTATTTACATAAAACGTAAGTACAAAAAATATAATACAATTTATACTGTACATAGTTAGGATTCTTTTATTTTGTCCCCCAAATTGTTGGCAGAGAGAGATGGTGGAGAGCAGTGGCTATGAAAGGGAGATCTCCGCACAGTGAGTGTGCTCACGATTGCTTCATGAATTCATTGTTTAGAGAAAGATGACTAGGTTTGGGTCATAGACATCAGTAATTCACCAATAGCAGGGAGTAAGCAGGACATTTTCAATTCTGTGAAATTTTATCTTACATGTTTATTTTCTTTAGGGTTGGGGCTTGGACCAGATTTGGGTTCCTCTGATCGGCTGGGTAACTCCCCTCCTGCCCTTTCTCTAACTTCCACATGCAATCTAATGCGGCAGGCAGCACGCTCCCTGCCGAGGCTGCCACAGCTGGTGTCTTAAACTGATTTTTGAAAGCAGTGTACCTGGTGGGTGTCTTTAAACAACCTTCTTGGATATAAACCTGGACAGTTCTCAAGCGAGCATTAAAGACTGATGAATCAATGAACAGAAAAAGTAAGAGTGAAGACCCTGGAAATCTGTACTGCACATTTCTAACAAGGTTTTGAATGAAATCTATAGAACTGAATGTAAGGACTGAAAAAAAGCACAGGCACCCAACAGCCCAGCTAAGAAAGATTTGTCAATCCACAAAGATTCCAGCGGGGCCCACAAAACTCCATTTTCTCATTCAAACGAAGGGAGAGGCAATGCCATCTCATTCTTTAAAAGCTCCATTTTGATTAATATATATTTTGTCTTTTAAAAATTAATTTTAAGGTAACTTTTTGCAAGTTTACTAAGGGCTGAAGTTGGCTTTGGAGAAGTTTCAATGAAAAAAAAAAGAAATTCCAAATAAGATTATTTTGTATCACAGAACAGCAGTGGCATATTAACAACAGAATGAGGCATTAAACATTTCATAACATCTTCAAAAGTCTGTCACATACTGTAACACACAAGTTTTGTTACACAGTTTTGAGGAATCCTACATGGGACCAAGTCTGTGCATTTTCTTTGCAGATGACATAGAGTTTTGGTGATAAATGTAGGTGCTTGGGTCGAAGGTTCATACTGTGCTTTCTTTCAAAGTGCAGAAGCTGAAGTTTGATTTTGGCCAACAGTCATGGTACAAGGGAAAAGCGGTCAGCTTTAGTAGACACATCACCATTAACTTTCTTAACCAAAATTAAGAGTGTGACAACTTTGTTAACTTATGAGGAATTCTGACACTAACTTAAAAAAAAAAGCAGGCATTATTTTAGGCGGTCCTCATTCCTGCCAGCATATCTGTGCCAGCGTCCCTAGCCTGATTTTCCCATCTATGGACTTGCCTAAAGTGGGACAGTTCCAGAAACCTCTACTTTTATAGGCACCACATTGACATTCCTACCACAAAACAAACACTAAGATATTTTTTGGAAGATGCAAAATTCATGTCACTCGCTGGAAGGCTGAGGCTGGGTTAACCGAAATTCTGGACACTCCATTGCATCTACCTGTGCCACACACCCAGCCCAGGGCAGGTAAATGTCACATCTGTGACATGCTTCTTGGTCTCTATTCCTGAGTTCAAAGAGGCATATGAGAATGTGTTCTTCAAAGTACAGCCAAGCAGTCCTCTGCTTTGAATTGGAACCAATACTATCCAGGTGAAATGATAAATCACCATGTTAAACAAAGCACTGGCAACTTCTTATAGGAAACTAAGCTAGCTGCAAGGGCAGGCGGTGGCTGACAATGCTGCCCTTGGTGACGTGACGGTTTGGCTTTTCCAGAATCTGGATTTTTCTGCTAGCTTGTATTTATCTAACATTTGAACGATGTTGAACTACCATTCATCTAATATTTGGACCATTTGGTATTAAGTTGCTGAAAAGCTGAAAGAGAATAGGATCATGTTCAAACTACTGGCCTCAGATTTCTGACTAAATATGGAAAGACAGAATGAATTATTTTCCTGTCCAACATGTTAGTTTAAGAAATGACATAGAGGGTTTTCCTCTTTTTTTTCCTTTCAGGTTTTAAAATGTCCTTGACTCGTTACTGTCATCATGTCAACATCGAAAAAGATGCTTGCTGGAATGCAAATTGATAGTGACTCTGGTTATGACTAGTAAGATTATTCATTCTATGGAAAAAGTAATATGATCTTTTGCAAATACTACACGAGACAGCTTTCACTAAGAACTGTACACTTTGTGTCAGGATCTGAATTTGGTTTTGATAATGCTCTGTTTGCAGTACAAACTATATTTTCAAGAGACAACAGGTCTCCATTCTGGATACATCTTAACGTGTTAAATTTTTGATCATACAACATATGACCACTGAAAAAAACTTTGATCTATCTGCTCTAAAAATTATGTATATAATGCAGAATTCCATTAAAACAGTTCGTATGTGAGCGTCATTTTGGAAATACTGCCAACAGTCCAAAGTCGCATCTTGTTCATTACTTTTCAATTTCCAAAAGATAAAAGCAGCAATAATTAACATATTTTTCTGTGTTTTATGAAGTTATCAGAACAGATAATATGAATGCCTTGGGGTTCACTGTTTGTAGAGGTACCAAGCATCTTTAAATCAATTATTATTAAAGACCTCAACAAGGAGAAGAGCAGAAATAAATTCCACAATTGTTCCTGATCTCTGAATACTTATCTTACATGGTAATCACTGTGCAGTACTTGGCATTTCTTTCTGGGCATTTCTCAGGTCAAACTGAATGTTACTCTGTGTTCTCCCATTTCACACTGATTGGCTGGAGAAGCAAGGGTTCAGATGGCTTTCTAGTGTCTGATAATTGACAACCACAGGTAATCAAATTTGGCAATGTCATGTCAACATAAATCACCAAGTCAGCATAAATTACTATGAAATAGTGGAGACCTTGGAAGCCATGAATGTGTCGGGCATGTCAACGAGAATGGTGAGCTCCAGTGTGCATTACCTTAAAGGGAATATCAGAGAGTTGACTTAAAGTTATCGTTCTAACTCTCTGCCTTCACAGCCACTGATTGTGGGGGCTGTGGGACTCGGGCACAGCCCGGCCACATGGAGACGGCTGCTCTAGGACAGACTCAGTTCATCTGATCGACCCCTGGTATCTGGGGCCTCTGGATAGGTGCCTTGGAGCCATATTTTGAGATAGAAATGCTGAATTCAGATATAAGCAATGCAGATACTTTACAAATGCCACACACAAGAAAGTCCCCTGGAGTGTAAAAGACACCCAGGACTAAAGAAGTTGATGGCCTTGGGACAAAGTCAGTGCTGATGGTGGTTCGATGGTGATGGGAAATGTTCACGATTTATTCTGAACTCAGAGAGAATGTGATAAAGTAGTGTGGATATTTGTGAATTCAAACACTGTCAGCTGTGCCTTCAGTGTGCCTTAAGGAAGTGTTTACACAAAATGGTTAGCTGGGTGCAGGCTTGACATATTTTTACAATAAGATTTCCTTTGATCTTTGGGTCCCTGGGGCACATGCACTCCTGTGCTGGGACTTCGTCTGCAGCTCTAAAGGTGGCCTGACCCACTCCCCCACCCCCTCTCCAATGCTGACACTGCACACAGCGACTTCGGTTCCTGAAAGGTCAGCCATTTGCAGATCAACAAGGAAATAAGGACACCTTCGCCTGCACTCTGGCCTGTTGATCCTGGGAGAGTGTGCACGGATCTGAGGACTGTGTGTGGATCATGGACCTGCCGGATTGTCCATAGCACTCAGCTCCGGAGCCACCAGGTCCCCATCTTCTCAGGGTCACTACTTATCCCACCCTTTCCCTCCTCTGCTTCTTTTCTCAGTGAGTCAGTGGGTCCAGACCCCTGGTTCACCCCAGACACAGGCGCAGCCCCTCCCTGGGGACAGAGGCTTCTGCATGGGACAGTCCCTCCTGGGGACAGAGGCTTCCCCATGCAGGGTCATCCTCCTGTCCCTCCATTGTTCTCCTGGAGTCCTGCCACCCCTCCCTACACAAGGCTATCCCAGCCACAAAGCCAGTTCTGGTCAGAATCTGAGGCACCAGCTCAGGGAACTGCCCCTGAGGAGTGGGGCATTGGGATCCTCACGTCAGTGTTCAGGGCCAGAGGCACGGAAAGTGCCCAATGTGAGCTGGGCGAGGGTGAGGACTAAGCTGGTGACTGCGGGTCCCCGAGGAGCACATTCTGATCCTGCGGCCCAGGGCGCCCCGGGCCCATCCCTCGGGGTGACAAAGCCTCGGTCCCATCCAAGCCCCTCCCCCAGAGCTCTCTGGGACAGCCACATGGTGTGCAGCCAGGATCCCCAGTTCCTCTCATGCCTGTAAAGTGCCGGTGGCCACAGGGCTGACATCAGAGGGTGACCAGTCTAGTCTAGAGGAAGGACCCTGAGCAACCCAGAATCACTTTGTAAGCATTTAAATGTGAGACTAATGCCAGTTTTCTCATGAAAACCAGCCAAACATCAACAGGGTCCAGAAATAACCCTAGAAACTAAATTGTGATCAATGCCATTTGACATTAGATTCAGAGGGGTGCAGATTAAAAATTAAGTCTCTATTTGTGCTGCTTGTACCAAAAAAAAAGGAAGAAAGCAAGGAAAAGGAAAAAAGGGAATGAAGAAGTCACTCAGAAACTTAAACTGTGCCCCACACAGAACTGCCAACACCGCAGCGTACAGAGCGACTGCTTGACGAAGGACACCGGAGCAGGTGGCCCTCCGACGGCATCACGGGAGGGCTTGCGTACAGTGGGAGGGGAAGGACAGACACAGGAGCAGACACTCCAGTGATGGGAAAACATAAGTTACTCCACAGCTGGTTAAAATACTGAGACTATAGTTAGAATTATTCAAAATCAACTGAAATTCTGTCAAATGAGAGGCAGAGAGAGAAAGAAGAGAGACATAGAGAAGTCAGAGTAGTTTTCCTTCGAACAGAGGGCCAGGAACAAAAATGAGGGATTTCTTTGCAGTGACAATCTCACAGGCCTCATGTAATCAACCATGTGACAATTCTGTTGTGAAGGGAGGGCGCTGTCCCCAGCCACTGAATGAGATGGATGGAAGACCAGCTAGGATCTCATTTAGAAAGCATTTCTCATCAGGTCCAGTGATGCTTTCTTGAAATATTAGTATCCTCTTTCCTAGGGGGAATAAAATGACCTTGTGAGCTTAGAAAAATACTGGGGAGAGGATTTCAAAAACAGCTAGTATGTGCTACACGTTGAGGACATTTTTTCTTATAAGCAAAGTGATGAGACAAGTCGAAGCATTCAAGAAAAATCCAACCCAAGAATTATTAGGAAACTATCTGGCTAAACTTCCTGAATATGGACTTAAGAGTCTGTGTGTACAGACAGAAAACCTCACACAGCATAGAGGGAACACAGGAGATGTAAGAGGAACTCCCCACTGGAAAGATCTGGAAAACCATTCATTTGCAATCTATCAGGCCTCCCAGAGACCAACTGCCATTTAAATTTAAATTTTAGTAAGGTAGCTTCTGCAAATTAGGGTATATGAGAATATTCTGAAGACAGCAATGTTCATTACCAAACACTGATTCGTAAGATTTTCCCCACCACTTTCTAAAATTCTTTCAATTAGATAGGATAGAAACACAGGCTAATAAATCTGTGTCTCCTCAGTGCCTGCACTATGTATTTTCCCAGATATGAAAGTTCATTTGTCAATAAGGACATGCCTTAGTGTTCACTCAGGCCTCCAACACTATGCCCAGAGGCATCGGGTGAACGGTTTCAATCTCGTTCTTACTTTCAACAGTTTTTCCACCAACTGCCATATGTTACGCATCAGTTGTTTGTGAGTAATTTATCCTGTTTCTTTCTTTTTCTTCCTTTGAATAGTCCCTACATGAAGAGTATTATAACACTGAAATGCTTAACAATGATCAATGCTCAGGGATCATTAAAACGTTACTTCCAGACCCCCTGCTTACTCAAGGTACATCTTGAAATGCTGTTGGAGGAAGAGGTGGGAGGAGGCGGACGGAGAGGCAGCACTGAGAGAAAAACAAAAGGCACCAGAACCAAACATCTCCTCCCCACCTGACCTGGAGGCTTGGAAGCATCAATATGTACAGCAGCAGGCTGCAGAAACCAGCCTTACATGTCATTAATGCTCTGCAGAGGGGCTGACTGCCATACATTAGTTCTATCAGGAGATAGAAAATTAAAAGTTGCTTTTCATTAAAGGTCCATTTTTTTCAGTTCTTTCCATAAAATGGAAAAGTAAAAAAAAAAAGTTTTCAATTACATTTCATTATGTTGAATGCTTTCCCTCACTGGTGCCATGAATATTCAAGATTTTTCTCTGAGGGGAGAGAGGAGGTGTGGAATTTATCCAAGTGCTAAACAAGTGGTCATTTTACAGACTGGCTCTTCAGGGCGTTATGATGGACCAGACAGGTGGGCTTCCAGGCCAACCCACATGATAAGGAGCAACCTGGAATGCCATGAAATCCAAAAGTCACAATAAGGCTAGCTGTGCTGCAACACACAGGATGCTTCCCCCTTGACTGTGTCTGTGCCCCCGCTCTTCAAGCTCACCTCCACCAGCGATTAACACAGTTACTGTATCAAGCCCATGGCCGGAGTGTCTCACATCTCATACCACCACTTCTGCAGATGCAAGATAGGCTGAATCCCTGGGCTTCCCCAGGCAAGAATCATTCCAAATCTAAACCCCAAATTGCTTCCAAGAATTCCACGGTATCCAGATTGGGAAGATGGGAGATCCATGGTGAATTATTGCAGGGCTACATTCATATTCTTCATTTTATCAAATACTGTGGACCTAAGCCCTCCTTGTGGAGGCTCTTGAAGAGTCTATTTTCTTGAATTAAAACATCATGAAGATTTATGCTCAAGAGCAGGAAAACATTCACATTTCTAATGACTCCTGCCTGTGTGGGTGGTTCATTTATTAAAAAGCTCAAAAAAAAACAACTGACCTGTTAGAAAAATGGACTGAACACAATAAACAAAAACTGCACACCATGGCTCACTCAACAATGATCAAGTATTGTAGACCAGATTTTCATGATCTCATATTTAGATTTTTGTTTCTTTTAAGGATGACTATTTTTGGCAGCAATGGGACACTGGTGGCTTGAAATGCACTTGAAATGTATCCAAACTTCACGTCTGAAGTCTTGGAAACATGGGCAGTCCTGGGGCACAGGCCTTGGGGCATTACAAGAAGCCAAAATTGTAAGAGCTATTAGTACTCATCATAATTATTGAGATCTGTGAAATAGGCATTAGAGTAGGTCTTCCCAGTGAGATGTGGGTTGAAATATTTGTTTCTTTCCTCTAGGATCAAGTTGTTTTTGTTAAATGCCTGCAAAAAAGAAAAGGAAAGAAAAAAAATTAAGAATACTCAGTAAGCAGTATTTCAGAAAGAGAACACAATTAGGAGATGACTGTATTGAATTTGAGCCCTCTCTGAAGACTCCATTATTTTAAAATGTGTTTTCTCACTGCACATTTTTTGACTTCCTGAGAACTTGCCTCATCACTAGAAAGAGGCTGATAAATAGATTTTGATGAATTTAAACCTCCAGGAAATCTAAAACTCCAGTGATTTCAAATCAACAGTTTCAATGTTATCACGTATAACTGAGTAGAGATTTAGGCAACTTTCTGATTACCAGGGATTGCCACACTGGTAAGAGATTTCGAAGGAACTGACTTTAAGTAAACGCATGAAATTTCAAATGCCTTTATTTCTTATTTTCTGCACTTGTTAGAAGGTGACTTTGTGATGGGAAAACAGCTATTCTGAGTGGTGTCCGGCATCATAGCGACAATCCTGCTCACACCAGAGCCTGGACACTTACCTAAGGACATGAGCCTAGGGTTCCTGCCACAAGGTCTGGCTTTGCTTTCCCAGGGCACCTCTGTAAATGAACACTCACAGCGAACCTGTGAAAAGGCAGCCATCTCCGCCCCACCCGCCCTCTAAGCATGAGGTGCTGGTCCCCGGATCTGTCTGCTGCTCCCCGAGGCCTGGGATGCAGCACTGCCCTCCCCTGGCTCACCATGCCTGCCTTTGCCATTGCTAGGATCCATAAACAATAAGCCTGTGACTCTACTTCCACTGTAACTTTGCCTTCAATCAAAACGACTCTGTGGATTGTCACTTCTCCCAAGCAGGAGCTGGGAAGCGGAGGGAGCTCCAGGCCACCCTATGGGCAGCCTTGTACCCCGCACTCAGCAGGTCATAGTCTGCAAATTCTTAACTCAACACAGCAGATTTGGGCTCCAAGGCAGATGGCTGCACCCATTTCTGCCACAGATGCCCTTCCCTATGAACAGCTGTTAGAGCCACCTGCACTTTTAAAGTGCTAAACATCCCAGGTTGAGAGTAAATACCGATAGGACCAAAACAGAGATTAGGATGGTATGAAGAAACCAATTGTCCAGGACTGGTCTGGGCACGGTATCAGAAGAAAGTTCTAGAAGGATTAATCAGGGACAAGGCTGGTAGGGGACTAGAAGCTCAGCTAACCCCTCTTCAGTTGCTGGAAGTAAGTGACCACAGATAAGCTGACAGGTTGGAATCACACGTAGAGGAGCCCCATTCTCGGGTCCTGGAAAGCTGTTTGTTTGGAAGGTTCTGGCTCATTGAGGAGCTCAGGTTTCTTCTCATATTCCGGGAGCTGAATTCTGAGGTTGTGAGGGGCCTGTTATTACTTCCTGGGTTTCATTCCCAGGCTCCAGGGTGTAATTAGCATACGGTGCTGATGGAGCCTGGATCCAGGGGAAGCAGGGTCCATGGGTAGAAGTCGACCGGCGCTGGCTCTGTGCAAGTGGTGGAGAAGGGGGGGCTCGTGCATGGCAGGTGGGGAAGCAGCAAAGGCTTTCCAACCACCCGAAGTTGTAAGGGCTGAAGATTTCCCATATTCCCACATGGGAAGGACATGAAATTTTAATGGAAACCATCATAGCAGAGAGAGCCTCCAAATATTCCCTAGGAACATTAACCACCAACTTAACAGGAGCACCAACATTAAGGCAACCTAGCTCGTGAGAGTTTCCTCATTGCTATGGGTGGTGGGGAAGGTTGGGTGAAGGAGATAGAGCCCTTGATGTCTTTCCACCTGCATCCTAACCTCCTGTGTGTCAGTGCCCATTTAAATCTCACGACGATGATATGGGAGCACATACTGTCAGACCCATTCAAAAACTAAGAAACTGAGGTTCAAAAACAGAAGCTTTGTGAGTGTGAATAACTGGCATAAGTTTACCCAGCTGGTATATGACTCCTGAACCCAGGTCTGTCAGATCCAAAGCCGACACCCGCCCCACCCCTTCTTCCTTAGAATGAAGAGACTTCCTTAGACGGAGGTCTAAATTCCTTAAATTTAGACCATTTATTCTAAATTCCTGGGTCAAACACTGGATTAATCATCCATTGGGAATATATTAACAAAATCACCCCACACCAGTCACACAGCATTTCTACATCAGACCAAGCTGAAGAACCTTCACTATGCTTGAAAATTACGAGGACAGTCTTCACAATAACATAACCATTTTTCTTGGGATGCCATCCTATATGATTGGACCCTGGTCTGCATAGTGCTGCCTGGCAGGTACAGTCCTTGGCCTGGGCTCTTTTCTTTGGCAAGACCTCTCCCCAGATGTGGAAGGCACAGTGCAGGCAGAGCCGGGCACTGGCCAATAGCCCAGCATTTTCCAGCATGTTTTATTTGTTGCTGTTTCCACGTCCCATTTTTAACCTGATTCCCAGTAGGACATGCCATCTTTTCACAGGAAAAGCAAAGCTAAAAAGGCATTTCATTTTAAGGGGACCCTTTACCTTGTCCCCCATCCTGTCACTCGGACCACCACCACTGAGCTCCACCAACAGCCCCCAGCGACCACCTGGCTCCTTGCACGCCTACCTGCAGGGGTCGCTGCAGATCCCGTACCTTGATGGCCTCCACCGAGTCATACTTGTCCAGTTTGTTGATGTGGTTAGTTATGCTGGTGTTGAGAGGGGCGGGAGCGACGGGATGGATGACGGTGGCGTCGTGGGATTGCTGCTGGTACCGCTGGCAGTAGGTGTAGACGAGCAGCGTGAGAAGGCAGCCCAGGATGGAGCTGCTCAGCCCCACGGCAATCATGTGGAACATGTTGAACTCTGTGGAGAGAGCATCATAAGTGAGCTACGCTGGGAAAGAGGATGCTGGCCAAGAGCTCCACGCACACTGATGATAAGAGAAAAAGACAGTGCAAAGACCTGTACCCACTCCAAAATGCAAGAACTCACAGGAACCTCCTTTGAAATGTCAGGGCAACCAAGACGCTTCTCCACAGTGAGCACAGTGTGTTTGAAGTCGGTGCTCTTATGAGTGACGATCGGTCTTGCAGAAATCACCTTACCACCGCAGCAGAAGCACTTTTTTTCTTTAGAGGCTGTGCAGTCTGCTCATTTGTTTTCAGTGCACCGAATCTACTCTCCATGGGGTTTCTGGGGCACATTTCCCCCCACGCTCCTTGCAGCATGGCTTGGTCAAATGAACAAAATGAGAATGTATTTACTGCTCCCAAGTACTGCTCAAAATTACTGTATTTTGGAGACCTTATAAAGAAAATCGTTTACACCAAAGAAATAAAGGAACTGTGTCAAAGGAATAAAATATCTTTTAATGGTCATTAATTGGCTCTCTCTTACATATTTCTTCCTATTTCATAGCATCTTTCAGTTATGAATACAAAATGCTGACAAAATGAGCAGACACAGACTTATATCTCTATAGGATTGGCTTGAGTGACATCAAGGTAATATATTCAAGATCTGGGTAATGTCTGAGAAACCACTGCACCAAAGCAGATAACTATCATGTGTTGGTAAAACATTTTCAGGGAATACAGACATTGGGGCAGTGCTCACATTGCTGGACTTGGAGAAAATCAGGGAAAGCAGAACATGGCCTTACTTTTCCCAGGATGTGTTAGTACCCTGTGGCTGACCACTTGCCTGGGGCTGCTGGCCTGTGCCCTGAGGACTGGCTCTCTCCCAGAGTGTCCTCTCCATGCACCACCACTTCGCACATTGTAAACTGCACTGTTCTCATCTATCCACCCAGCACCTGAAGAGAATAATGGGAAATGCCACCGCAGACACACAGGGAGTCCCCAGGGGCACAGAGTGAGGCCACCCGGGCTCTCAGGGAGAGAAGACCTGCAGGTCTGTCCCTTGTGTGCAGATCCTGGGGTCTCTGCACCTTAGCCACCCTTGCCTTTCCCGGAGGACTTTCAGAGCCACCCTCACCTCACCCATGATCCATAGCAGAGGTGGGGTGCCTCTCATCCATCCCTAAGCCTTGACTTCTCCCTGTGCCCCTTTGCTGCTCTGGGGCCCTGGAGCCCTGAGAGACAGATCCGCTTTCCAAGGTGGACAGACATGGTGTGGAGAGGCTGCCTGCTCCTCGCGTCACCGTAGGCTGTAACCAATGTGCTCCTGCCCGGACCGACTCCCAGCGTTAGGACGCGTGATTCCTAATGCAGGCGTCCAGTATCTTCCACACCAGGGCCTGGATAACCCAGGCGCACGCTGCTAGAACATTCCATAGGGATCAACCACCCCTAACAACCGCCTCAGTTTTTCACTTCTTGACTATTTGGTCAGTGCTCTAGCAAAGCGAAAGGGCTTCACAAATCTTAGGCCTTTTCTGATTCTGTCTGCAGCCTCTCGAGCTGGACAGCTGCCAGCCCAGGCTGCAGGGTAAAGCCCCAGTGCAGCCCCAGCAATCCGGGAAAGTGCACCCAGCACTGAAGCTGGGCTCCAAGATAGCGAGCAGCGATTTCACACGCGTTGTCCTTTCCCCATACTTAGCTGTTTACACTGCCCAGGGCCAATGCCCTGTACTACTAAAAAGTACTTTGTGCTGCACTGATAACGTATTTTACTATAACCCATGGAAGTTGTATGACACTCTCCACATGCAGACACATTGTCATTAGTTCAGTGGGTCATTCCTGCAGGTGTGGGGAGGGCTGGGGCCAGCTGACGTCTTTATGAGGAGTGCACGGTCTCTGCGTCTCCTGCAATTGAAAACAGCTCTCTAAGCTGAAACAGTTCAACAGCCTACAGCCTTCTGCATATAGGAAAATAGCGCTTATTAAAATTCCTTTTGAATTTGCTTAGCGTGGCTTTTCACTTTGAATATGCTTTTTTTTTTGCTGTTGTTTTTGGTCAGGAAGCTGGAATACAGACCTCTGTACTAAGTTTCATTGCTTTTTCAACAAACTGAAAAAAGATATCTATGTTGCCTCCCTAAATATCCTTGCTAGTTATTTGTTTTTACCTATCAGCCTTATAGTCAAATCCCTTTGACCTCCTACCATCCCAGTCTGATGTGTCAATGGCAGCCTCCTAAAGATCTAAAACATCAGTCTGAATATTGTGGAGTAACTAAAGATTTTATCAATAGCATCTAAAGGCTTGATTTTGGGTTGCGTAGCGAGTTAGCACAGCTGGCCCAGACACACAGACGGCACAATGAGATCGGACTTTGCACCATGCTCCCCTGAGTGTATTCAGGCCCTGAAGGACTTCCATATCCTAACCCAGAGAAGTTCAGTGGGGGAAACCGTTTTTGAACCTCTGGGAGGCATAGAGAGCCAGTCAACTTGATGGAGGCATCAGCTGGTTGACCTCAGGTTCCGTCGCAGTCCCGCTCAGGATGGGAACAGTCCATACAAACTCTGCTTTGCTTTTGACCTGCACTGCCACTGAGGGCAGCAACCATCCCTGGCTGGACCTTCGGTGTTGTCCATGAGCACCTCTGTGCAGGGCTGCTGCGGGCCCAGCCTCTGAGACACAGTGCTCCCCACCGGGCACCAGGGTGTTCACTGCAGTCCTTTCTGTGGTGCTGTCGGCTTAAAGCTCACACTAGGACCCCACAGCCTGGGGCCAAACCCCAGCTCCATGGCTGCCTGCCTGTGTGAACTTTCCCATGACCCATATCTCGGACACTCACCACCCCAATTTATAAAATACAGAAAACAGTGCATGGCTGCTATCCCTTTTCTACAATTCCCCAGACCAAAATCTATGAAAACTGACTTTTTTCCTCACTCATCTAGCAGAAAAACCTGACCCATTTTGCTGCAAAAACCGACCAGAACTGCCAGAAGGAACATTAGCTTCTTCACTGTGCCCACATTTCACGGAAGCATCATTAAAGAGATTGGTGACAGAGTGCGGCCCTAGGTCCTGCAGGGGTGTCTTAAATTATCCATAATCTGAAAAATGCTGAATTCTAAACCCTTCTCCCTCTCCAAGGATCTTACACAAAGAAAGGACTGTGGGCTATGACACTATGTGAAGGTTCTTTATCAGAATCAAATAAGATAATTCATGTCATTAATATAGTGTCAGGCACATAGTGACTGATCTAGAAACATTAAGGGATACTAATGGCTATGATTATTTTTATGTGAACTGGCATATATCTATTTTGTAGCTGGATCCCAAGTAAGCCACTGACAGTGTGTGAACTCAGTGATCTGGCCTGGGTCAGGCAGCAGATACTGGGTTTCTCAGGCACTGGGATTTCTTAAGATATGACTGTTTGCTCCAGAAGGGCTGGGACTATGAGGCACCACTGCGAGCTCAAAGCCCTCCCAAAGCTGGCACTGACTGGGTGCTGAGCACAATTATTGAATGAATGGATTCTCAGCTGGCTGACTAAACAGATAGAATTTAACAGACAGTGAATTCTTAATGTGGTAACACCTTTCTAAAATACACTTACGAAGCTCCAGATTTCACCTAAATACAAACAAAGACCAAAGCCTAAGGCTGAGCTGTCTGACACTCCCTTGGAGGAACAGATTATGGCTACTCATTGGTAACCAGCTGCACATCTGAAGATCAGGTCCTGGTGTGGATACTGGCTCTGATTACCAAAGGTGCACAGGGGCCTGGCTTTGATCAATGGGCAGTCAGTCAGCTCTCCCACCCAGACATGGTAGACATAGATGGAAAAGCCTAAATGTATCATGGAATTGAACCAAAGAATGTGATTTTTGTCATTCGGGGTTCCAGGAAGTTTGAAAAACACCTTGAGAGATGTAAGTTTAACCTTATGCCCCAAATGAACAAAATGCGTGGTTTCTATTTTGGTCATGAGAAATCTAACTATAGCTAATATCAAGATCACTGGTTCATAAAGTCTAGCGTCCACCAGGATCACCTCAAAGGCTTATTAAACCACGGGGCACTGTGCTCCACAGAGAGGTTCTGATTCTGTAGATTGAGGTGGGACCAGAGAATCTGCATTTATATCAAGTCCTCAGGTGATGCTGACAATCCTAGTCTACAGACCCCACCTGGGAACCACTGATCCAGATGCCAAGTATCGGCTACTCGCACTTACACACCAAATTATAAGGTGCTCAGATCCGGGGGTTTCTCCAGTCTTTTTTTCTTGGGCAGCACCAGAAACATTTTATGAAACATGAGAACAGAAATTATTGGAAAACATCAGAAATCAATTAGAAATCAGTTAAAAAGAAGAATTTACCTCCACACCTTTTCTCTTCTACGCTACTGGATCTTGCCACAGATACTTCTGGAAAAACAAAAATCCAATCACAATGTGCAAAGGGTGTTGGGAAGGAAAATCACATTAATGATTTTATGTGAGAAGTTCCAAGAGCTGGATTGTTTAAAAAATTCTACTTGTTTCTTTGTTTTCACCAACCCGAGACATGTTTGGTGCAGATCACCTTGGTTGGGAAGGGGTGAGGTTCACCACCACAGGAAGGACATGCTATGATCCCTTGGGCCGGGACCACAGCAATAGCTTCAAAATAAAGCCAGAGCATGTGCTGGTTTTCCGTTACAAAGTACTCTGCCAGCTATGGACCCCCACAGTGCCTGCCTGGGCTGTCCTGCCTCAGATCTTTTGTTTCATCAAAGCCACTGTTGTCACCTGCCCTACAGAGGGCAAGACCCATCAGAACTCAAAGAAACCAAACCAACCACGACAAAGTCCCTATGCAGAGCCTATTTCAGGGTCTTTGCCTTGCCTCACAATATCCATACCAGGATGCCAATGAAAGGAGACAGCCACCCAAATGTTTTAACCCACAGTGATCAAGGAGCCCAGAAATGTTAATCTCTCTTGTGTTGATTTTGCACTAGAAAACAAGAATTAAAAATACTGTTTACGGTTAAAAAGGAAAAGAATAAGCACTCTTGCTGTTCTCTACTGCCCATGATTGAGGTGACTGATATGGCTACAGCTAATAATTTTCTCTGAACCATTACTATCCTTTCTGTACATGGAAGAAAACAAAGTTACCTATTATTACTTTGTAAGAGGTTGGTCTCTGCTTTGGTTCATGTTATGGTGCTAAGACACACAGTAGGCCTGTGTGAAATGATTTTCAAGTGTCTAGCACCATGCCTACAGCGAGCATGTGACAGATGGCTAGCTATCATGAATAACTAAGCACCAATTTCACGTGGAAAAGTTTATGGCAAAAGGGCCAGCCAACCTCATCCTCATCTCCAAGATGAGAACAATAATGGGTGTCCATTTGCAGAAATATATTATGGTTGCAAGAAAACAATGGCCCTTTTCTCTGTGCAAACACACACATGGCATTACCAAGGCACTTAGCCTAATATTAGAATAACCAAATAACCTATTCTCATTTTTTGAGCAAAATCTTCTGTTACAGCCAATAAACTGAAGAAGACATCATGCTTAAACAAAAATCTTAAAACTCACCGCCTAAATCAAAGTCTAAACCCGCAGTTGTCTGTAAATCTACACCCTTGATCACATGGAAACCACAGGGGTTGATAGAATCAAACCCGTTTCACCCAACAGGGCCTCCAAGAACAGACAAAATTCCCACTGGTGACTGATTTCCTCTCTAAACCTTGGAAATGATGGTGTTCACACTGGAAGCATCTCTGCACTTACCTGGGATGAAATTGGAATCAAAAATACACGGCTGGCTCTCCGTGGCATTTCCAGAACACTGGCTACCCACGGGGAACAGCAGGATGCACTGGCGGGTGCGGACCTGAACTCCAGATGCGTCACACTCGGACCAGTCTGACCACTCTGACCAGCTCTCTGCAGTGACAAGAAGAGGGAGGCATGGCGACCAGACTCACTAAGATCAACAAGCCTCAAAGTATCGTCGGGTTACACGCGTCACTTTACGTTCTCCTGTTATGTTTCTAATTGGTCTCTGTGTAAGTGAGATGGACTCATATCTTCTAACCAGTGGTGCAAATAAATCATATGTGAACATGAATAAAAGACCTCATGTATCTTTGATCAGAAACAATGTGCTTAAAATACATTTTCTAAACCCCACATTATTTAAATGATCCAACATAATTGCATTAGGCACTCAACAAGCTAATCCATGAGGTCCAGTTATGCACAGACCATCAGTGGGGGAGACTGAAATCATCAAAGCGGAGACCATTTCCCACAGGCAATGCTCTGCTGTGAAGAGCAGCCCTTCAACACTTCTCTGAGAAATTCTTCGAGGCTTCAGAGCTCAGGCAACAGAAATGATGGTGTGTTAAGAAAGCCCCAGCTGGTGAAAAGGATTTCAAGGTACTGCAAGCACTTTCTCTTCTGTTACGAAAACAATTCTGCACAGAGTCAATATTCCAAAGTCAGGCTGTACTTGAGGGAGAATTCATTTTACCCCATGTTTACTGTCACCGAGGGCTGAAGATCGATGCACATGTCTTGGGTTAAGGCCAAAAAAATGAGCCATCAAAAGTCACTTCACCCCCAAGTGGAAGAGTTACTAGGATTTGTTAAATTCATCCAGGTCTACAGATGTGTGAAAAGAGAGGATACCACTCATAATTTAAGGAAGGAGGTTAAGAAATGAAATCTCAACATTACTTATGAAATATTTAATCAATATAAAAATACATTTTTCTATGAGGTTTGCTTTTTTCCTCTTTTTAAATTTAAGCATCACCTTTGCAGTATAGGGAACATTTGGAAATCAAACTTGATGCCTTGATCCATTGTAAAGGGCAGATCAGAGTTTCTCCTAGAAATGTGTGAAGCGCCAGTTTTTGGAATAACTTAAGAATCTGGTTTCTAGGCACTTTTCAATATAAATGGAACCTTCTGGAAAGATCTGCAGGAGCAAGTTCAAAAAGTATGGGTTATTAATATCAAAGTGAGACTCAGAAAAGGATGTCCCCTTTTCTTTCCAAGTGGTCCCTAACTGTCAAAAGATGAGGCTAATTCCTGAATGGAGAAGGCTCTGCAGGCGTCCACCCGCGCCTGGGCCAGCCAGCCAGCCTGGGGCTTGCGTCCCGCACACCCTGTCGTGAGGCTGAGTGCTCTGAAGTAACTTCACGGGGCTCTCTTGCTTCCCATCCTGACTCTCAACAACACGTCAGGTCCCATTACCAGGTGAAATGTTTTCACACTGTGTTTCTGTTACTTGCTTGGAGGCTACGGCTTGGTGAAAATGACTCTTTTGTAGTAGAATCGTGTGTTACTTAGTCACTTCGGGGGTAACAGTGAGGGACTGATGTGTTCCCCTCTTTCGGTACTAATTGTGACATGGCATCACTGGTCTCATGATTTCTAAACCCAGGAGAGAGCTGAGTTTGTCCCAGAGGTGGGCAGCGCACGAGGCAGGCCGCCACTCACCGGGGCAGGGCTGCGTGCTGCAGAGCGCCTCTTCTGTGTGCAGCCCGAGGCAGATGTCTCCTCCGTAGGCTGGGGCTGGGTTTGTGCACGAGCGGGTCCTCATGTAGTGCCCACCGCCGCATGTTGCCGAGCACTTTGACCAGGGGGACCAGCAGGACCACATGCCATCCACTGGAGAGGGACACAGAACCACAGAACTCTGAGATCCAAGCCTGACAGATCGGATGTGCCTACAGAGGGTGTCTGGGGTCTTCCATCCGGGGTGGGAACCAGTTTTGCTCATTCCTCCCTATGCTTTTCCAGGTCCTCTGATCTGTTTTGTCAAGAACTATTTCTAATCATATAACATGTATGCATCCAGGTGACCAGGGAGTGCACTGTATGGAACACAAAATCCCAGGAATGCCCATGGATCACGCTCCAGAGTTCAGGTGAAGCCCCAGCCAGCATTCACCTTTGCTAACCACACAGTCTAGCCGGCCAGGTGAGCCTCAGAGGCCGGGGTAAGTAGATGCAGGCACAGCCTTCCTTCCTTACTGGATTAGGATTTGCTCCATAACAGTGGGACAGACGAAAGCTAACAGGTCCTATGAGGAGGAGTGTGAAGGATGCCATAAAGATAAACAAATTACATATGCGCAGCCTCGACAGCATGTTTACGGGACAGATGAAAGCGAGGAGCCCAGCATCTGCAGCCAGCCTCCAGGTTGAATGTGAAGGTGAGTTTTATAATGTGAACATTTGGCCGGATTGGCTCCCTGACGGATGGTTTCCATGAGGGCTTGCAGGCCAGAGCATTTCCCGTTTCCTCCAGCCTGGGCTCCTGACACAACGGACAGGCCTCCCGGATGCTGGAGTCAGCTGGCCCACCAGGACCTGGGGGACCTCAGTGTTCTGCCCTGTGTTAATGACACTGCTCAAACTGAAACCTCATGTGGGCTTCGGTCTGTGGTATTATAAGATACCACCTGCTATTTATCTAACTCCTGAGTGAGCCTCTCTCCTGCTAGCCCACCCCTTTGCTGAGTCCTAGAGGAAAGCTGCAGGATTTTGTCAAGATGGTATTCGACTTTGATTAGGTGGGCAAAAAACAACCATAACAATGGCTAACTAAACTAAAAAGCTCCCTATGACTGTATGTAGATAGTATCATAGTTTATTTTCTCCAGATCCTACATAAAGAGAAAACAGAAGCATCCAGGAAGGGAAATGTCCAAATCATCCAGGGCACAAAATTGTTCTGGCAAGAATGACTTACTTAACGTAACCATCATGATTTAATACATCTTCAAGGGGTCATATTTTCTTTCGATATAGGCAATGATAAAGAAAAGGCATTTTTGAGAAACATGAGCAGAAACCCTATGTTTACAATGATGTTTTTATTTGCTAAAACTAAAAACAAAAGTATTTGAACCCAATTTCTGAGTGAATTTGTGACCTAAATTGTAATTTCATGATTCAATAGTTTGTACAGACTTCCAGAATTCAACAATATTTTCCCTAATAGGGTGTAAGATAGATGAGAAACTAAGGGGCATCCGGCCAGATATCTGACACTGGTTGTTATAGCAGCAAAAGAAGGCAGGCTCATGTTTGCCTACAACCGTAGACTTTTCAAGAACCGTCTCCCATATCTCTCCTGGCGGGGGTGGGGGGTTGCTTGCTGGTAGGTTTTCTGTCTGTAACCTGTGCTGAAGCTTGGTCTCCAGTGCATGCCCTTGCACACTCCCACTAAGATACAGACAAGTCACCGTGCCTTAGAAAAGCAAGTATCATAGAGCCTAGGCGTCTGAATGTATACAAGGCATTTGGGCTCAGTAAGATCTAATGCCTCACTTAAGATGCCACCGGAGCCTGGCACAGAACTAACTATGTGATCCAAGAATCCTTCACTTTTGTATTGCGCGGTGAACCTACAGATCATGGCCAACAGGTATGAAAAGACCCTCGACATCACTAATTATCATGGAAATGAAATTCAAAAGCACAATGAGATATATTACCTTGCATCTGTTAGGATGGGTTTTACATAAAAAAAACAAACGAACAGATAACAGTGTTGGTGAGGAGCTGGAGACATGGGAACCCTTATGTGCTGCCGGTGGACATGTAAAATGGTGTAGCTGCTGGGAAAATCAGTGTGGACTTTCCTCAAAAAATTCAGAACAGAACCACCATATGTCCCAGCCATCCCACTGCTGGGTATACGTATCCAAATGAATTTAAATCAGGATCTTGAAAAGGTATCTGTGCTCCCATGTTCACTGCAGCATTATTCACAAAAGCCAAGATATAGAAATAACTTAAATGTTCACTGGCAGATGAATGGATCAAGAAAATGTGGCATACATACATATATATAGACATACACACACACACACACACACACACGCACACACACGCACTGGAATATCATTCGTTAAAAAAGGAGATCCTTCCAGAAGCTACAACATGGACAAGCGTGGAGGACATTACGGTCATGAAATAAGTCAGCCACAGAAAGACAAATAACGCATGATCCATTTCTCACAGGAGGAATCTAAAATAGTCAAACCCACAGAAGCAGAACGCAGAGTCATGGCAGCCAGAAGCTGATGAGGGGGAAATGGGGAGCTGCTGCTCAAGTTAAGCAAGAGGAGTAATTTCCAGTGATCTGCTGGACAACGCTGTGTCTATAGCTCACAGTATTATGCAACTAAAGATTTGTTAAAAGGATGGGTCTCATGGTAAATGTTCTTACTACAATAAAAAAATAATTTAAAAATAAGCTGAAGACGAAATGTTCTCAATCACATTTTGTGATCATGCAGCATCTAACGGTCACATACCAAGAAGCTGATAAGCTGATGTAGACAACCTACCTTGCAGTATTTCAAACAGTCTCTATTTCTATCCACATTTTAACTGATAACCTACACCAATTAACGTCTAAGCTAGTCTTAATAAATCCAACCACCCCCTCGACACACATAACCACTGTTGTCCTGGTATCATGATAAATTCCCCTGGCACAGAATTGTTTGTTGCTTAATAGAGAAATACAGTTCTTGTTCTTAATGTGAACAGTTTGAGGGGGCATTTGTAACAGAGCCCGGTTGCTAACACATTCCCACTTGCCAGTTTAAACCACAAATTTACACCTTACTTCTACCAATTTCAATTTCAATTTCCTTGCCCTGAGGGACAGATTAAGAACTGGGGAAGCAGCACTTCTAATACGAAGGGAAATCAAAGGAAAATCTCAGCTGCTCCTGCACTGTCTCAGGTACTCATCGGTCTGTACCTCCCCGAGCCCACAGACCAGTTCTAATCCACGCTACCTCCTGTCCTCTCACCTTGAGGCTCACCCCACAGGACTGCCCTGAAGCAAGGGGGCGGTTGTACTAGATAAAAAAGGATACTGAATTTTGTAATAACATTTCATATCAGGAAAGCTAAAGTATTTCTAAAATAGAATTACAGAATATAACCCTTAGAGAAATAGTCTAGTACACTACACTGAAGTCAAGGAAACTAGACAAATGTGAGACCCATGCAAGGTGTCCCCACCAGGGAAACGGGCCAGGCCGTGGCTGCAACCTTCCTCTCTGCTACTCACTCAGCACTGCCCCTCATCCCCATGACCCTCATGGAGAGTGTTCTGGAAACGTGAGACCCAGGCACAGGGGTCAGGTCGTGGAGGGAGTAAGCTGGGAGGAGGATGGGCCACTGGCAGGCCGAGCCCACAATGGGCTCACAGTCTAGGGCCTCACACGACTCCTGCCATGGCACTGAAGTCACGTGGGCATCTCTTAAGGCCTGCAAGAGGGGGGTTCATAGGAAGATCAGACAAATAAATGAAAGCTCAGATCCACATTTCTTTCAAGGGATCAAAACAATTAATTGTGGGTTAGTTTTGTTCAAGTGAAATTTATAAATTAAATACCTTGAGAGAAGGGGATAAAAGTTCTTGTTCTAGCTGAGTACTCCATCCACTAAAAAAGTGATGGCAACAAAATGTTCAATTCCTGGCTTTCTGAAGAGCAAAGACATACTAAATAATCACCGTCTAAGTGTCGGGCATCCCGTGGGCTGTCAGAGAGATGAGGTCCTAAATTTATATCCCTTTGCACAGGCCTATTTGGTATCTGCGGCTGGTTCCCCAGTGTACTGAGCCTGGGCCTCACAGGCCCTCCCTGAAGGACAGCTGTGCTTGCCGCCCCTCTGAGGTTTCGGGCACCAGCTGCGCTCTCCACCCCCTCCCAGGCAGTCTCAGTGCTCCTTCAGGACAGAACGAATGTTTCACGCTCCTTTTATGTCACGGGCAGTGTAGAGAATGCAGTGTGGACTCAAGGATTTCATGGCTGGAAAGGCACAGAGGGCGCTTGGTGCCACAGGTGTCTAACAGACGTGAGTGATAACAGACACACCTGTCCAGAGTTCAATGTTTTCATTCAGTCTGTCCCTCCATCAGGTTTTCACTCAGTTCTTCTCTCTCGCACTTTGTTTTCATAATGCAGAGAAATAGCTATTATCTTACTTCAATTAGAATAGTACCCAGTAACAAAGAATCATCTGTTGTCTTGTCATCTAAGGTCTGGGATTCTTAGCTCTGCATCAAAATGGACTGAGGGAAAGAAGGTAGAGGGTAGGAGAAATACCAAGTGACTTCTCAAGGCTGGAGGTAAATTATATAGGTGAGGATACTGGTTAGATCAACCCACAGAAGCTGGAAAAGGACCATTCCAACATGGGCTCAGCTTTAGACCCTGACTGCAGCTTCTGGGTGCACAATAGAATGAACAGGTGGGCCAATTTTTCATTGATTAACTTAAATTAATGATGTATTTTTACATTCATGTAGCTTTAGATTTAGGTTCATAAATGAGGAAACATAAGGAAGAAACTTGTTTTTAAATAAAAAACAAAGCCCATTTCTAACTGTTTATTATGAACCCTGTGGGACTAAAGAAGAGAAATCCATAGGGAGGAAAGTGTTTTACCCCCTAAATGAGGTTAAAACAGTCCCCTAACTGACTGAGCAGCGCAGTACCCACAGCCCTCAGTATTCCAAGTTCAAGACATTTTTAGGAGGTGGGAAAGAGGACTGGCGTTCACCCAACTCAGTTCCCTGAATGTACCTACTCCCAAGTGGGAAGTGATGGGGCCACTCTGAGTAACTCCACAACCCTCTCTGGAATCTTGGCTTTCAGAAAGAAAATAAGAACAGAGCTATTTCAAGACATTAAGGTTATGTATACATGACACTGGCTGGACCACCAAATCAACTGAAATAAAAGCAGCCTCCAGTTCCCGCTAATGGGTGTCTCTGAGGTGGGCTTGAGCCTTACACTCAAGGATCAGAGCCGCATCCAAGCGTCTGAGGAGTCAGCGCCGCCTGCCAATGGCTACGAGGACTCATGCCTGAGTCTGGGAAGGACCCTCACAGTCCCATGTCACCCTGCCTGCTCAGGATCCTGATCTAATGAGGTGGGCCCATGGGCTCCCTCCCAGACCTCAGGGAGGAATCCTTCCACTCTCCATGCTGGAGCTGTGGGAAAGGACTGGCTCTGTGACCTTTCCCAGCCCCTCAGCATTGCTTGTCCGGGAAGGCTGGCTGAGGCTGGAGAAATTAAGGCAAAGACAGATTGGAGGAGACAAATAGCTACACGAGCAGGGACATTATGGGGATCTTAGCTACAAAGCCAGAAACTATGTATTTTCAGTTTAATGAACATGTTTATTCAACTATCCATCCATCATCCATTCACCTATCCACCCATCCACACACCCAGAGCCCCATCCATTCATCGTCTATTTATCATCTACCTACCCACCCACCCACATAGCCCCCATCCATCCATCCATCCATCCAACAAATGCTAAGTCCTGCCACAAGCAGTTCCTTGATTAACAGACTCAGAAGGTTGCTGGGACCTACTGAAAAAGATGCTGCACTTTCAGGCTTCTTTGTCTTTAAAAATGCTGGACACAATGTTTGGAATGACCCCTCATTCCCATCCCTGCTTGTCCATTAGGCCAGGTCCTGTCTGCCCTTCCGCTCAGGGGCAGCCTGCTCTGTGTAACGGCTCTGATTCCAGCTCTGCGGGTCCTTAGCTGGTGAAGCCAAGACATCTTGTCACCATCCCAACAGCCGGTGACCATGCAGGATTGATATTACTCACAGGACACCTCCTCATGGAACTCTGGGTTCTTTCTGACCAGGACCACACGTACCGTGTCCACATGTGCCCTGTGGGTGGCGTGCAGTGGGCTATCCAAGCACATTTGCTGAAACACTGAATGAAGGAAGGAACGAAGATCAAGTGACAACTGCCTGCTTTCTCCTCCTTCACCAAGTACTGATCGCCACGTCAGTGTGCACCTGGCCGTGCTGGGGCTGAGGGCACTGCTGTGGGTGGGACGTCACAGAGGACCCCGCTGTCCTGGTACATTCATGAGGACAGTGTCAAAGACAGCATGCACAGCTGGAGACCAACCCTCAGGGTGGCCGTGAGGCATGGGTGAAAGACCCTCTGACCAGGGGCAGGTCAGGTGGACATGGTCAGGTGACAGGGCTGCACCCAGTGCTGTGGCAGGGGAATGCAGTGATGGCTGAAGCACTGCAGGAGGTGGCAGGGGAGGCTTTAGAGCCACTGTCAGCAGACAGCGCCCTGGGTGGCGGCTCTTTACACTCATTTTATTAACCCTGTGTTTGTTTGGGAATTCTGTGCAATGAAAAACCAGGTGTCAGGAGGAAGCCCCAGACAGCACAGCTTCTGGGGGTTCCCAGGAGAGAAGAGTGTGATCAGAGGCCTGAGCACAGGCGGAAGTGGCTTGGCATGCTCTGGTGGGTTGCCCTTGAAAACCGTCACCCTGGAAGAAGATCTGTGATAAGATCGGAGGCCAGTTCCTGGGGGCTGTGGCCATCAGATTCTGGGAGGCAGCCAGCCTCCAGAGTCAAGGATGCAACGCATCTTGCCAGACGTGTCACAATGCTTAGGGACACGGTCCTTATGGGGCTCATGGGAGTGTTTTAGTTTGTTTTAAATCAGAAGAGATAAATAAATATAATTCAGCCTGGGTTACATTTGTCTTTATACCAATGCAGTTGGAAGACAGAATTTGTGATTTTCATGTGTGTGTGTGCAGACACATACCACAGCCACGGGAGCTGAGTGAGCCTCCCAAAGAAAGGTCTTCCAAGGCCCTTGAGGTTTCGGATCTTCCCCAGATGACTCAATCCACTCACCTGGACAGGGCAAAATGTTGCATTCCTGGTATTCCAGGGATGGTCCCAGGCAAGGCAGGCCCCCGTACTTGGGCTCAGGGTTGTTGCAAACACGCTTCCGGTTCCGTATGCCCCTGCTGCAGTCGCGGCTACACTGTGACCACGATGTCCAGGCTGACCAAGCCCCGTTGATGGTGTGGGCAGAGTACCTCCCAGCTCTCAGGAAATCCCCAGAAAGGCCTGCCAAGGAAATGGCCCAAGTGTGATTCTGTTAGGCATTCTCAGGGAACCATGGTCCAAGCTGACTTTCATTCTCTATCAGCCATCAGCTTTATTTCTGTAACTACATTCTGAAAATCATTTGAATGCTTTTTACATTTCAGAAGCTAAAAAAAAGTGAGTGATAATCTCCCATAACTCACAGCTTCTTTCTCTGCAGCTGCTATTAAATAAAGGTATAAGTAAGACCTCAGTTTGTGCATGTGGCAAAGCCCTTGTACAAGTAAGGGTAGGTCATTTATTTTTCTGAGAAACTTCTTATGAAGAAAACACAACTTTCTCACTTCTCCTGGGCATTCTATAGCAGCCTGCTCTTGTGCACAAAGGGATGGTGCTCACCACTGAGACCATCCATCTGGAAAAAGGGAGGCATGAGTCAGATATTTTCTAAACCTATTCCTTCACCCTGAGCCTTTCAAAGTGAATTAAGGCTGGTGAAAGGTGTGGACTTAACTGCTTCTGACTCACAGGCCATGGAGAAGGCGATGTATCTGCCCTCAAACCAGGGAAGGGGTGGAGCTCATGGCCAGGAACTGGCACCTCCCTGACCGACCTTGCCATGTGGTAAACACTCCCATGCCATTCAGAGCACACTTACTAGCCAAACCTGTTTACCTAGGAACAAATAGAGCGGCAGCCAGTTGCAGTCAGTGGGATGGGGGTTGTCCTGGTGGAAGTGGGCTTTGAATATTTACTGCATGTCAGGTCTGCTCTGAGCACTTTGCACATTAAATCATTTAGTTAGCCATGGTCAGAATTCCTGTTCATTTTGATGAAAGTGCCGACTCACTGACAATATTAAAGTATTCAGTAATTTTCTCAAAAGTTGACAAAGGTTTTAACAAAAAAACTCAAAATACGCAATGACGTTCAGGGAAGGGTGAGAAGGCAAACTGCAGACAGCTCTACCATTGTTAAGCTCCTTTGCTGTTTACCTGCAAACTCCGGCCTGGAAACTAAGGCAGGATACTCCTCAGGGAAAAGGGGTTAGGGATGTCTTTCTGCAATCAACCAGTACTTTGTGATTAATCAATAAGGAAGAGCTTTGCCCAATGAAGCCTCAGAGGCAAAAAAGTCCCATTTTGTTATTTTTGAGATATCACTACCAAAACATGTGGATGGTCCTTAGAACTAGAAGCCATTAAACCATAAGAAGGATGAAGGACTTGTAAGGCCACGTGCATGATAGACTTTCGGAGGGAATATAAACGGGTATCAAATTTGTCCTTAGTTTATATTACTCTCATTTAAAACAACTATTAGCTTTGGTTTTGCATATATCTGATAAAGGAGAGATTAAAAAATATGTGTGGAGGAAACAGAATAATAATCTATAGGGAAACATTTCTCTCTTCTTTACTTTGAGCCTTACCTTAAGGAAGGTCACTCACAGACTGACCTGAAATCAGAGACTAAGTGAATGAACTGGAGGCAGGTTGCCAGATTCAACAAATGAAATGTAGGAAGCCCAGTTAAATTTGAATCTCCGATAGAGAGCAAATAGTATTTTAGGATAAATATGTCCCAAATATTGCATGGGATACACTCATATTTAAAAAATTCTGAAAAATATCTGGAATTCATATGCAACTAGGTATTTTGCATCTTACGTTGCAATCCTAACTTGAGATCATAGTATCATCTCTTGTGGAATACAAGATCTTTAAAATGGGTCTTCCATTACCTATCTCTCGGTATGCCATCATGTATCTTGTCTTCTCATCAAAGCAGGATTTTACAGAACTAATCAGAGTGAATATCGTTTTGCTCTATTTTCTAGGTTGGTGATATTTACTTGTTTAGTTTAAACTGTTCACACAGTCATGCAAAACCCTTCACTAAAACAGTTTTTTTTTTCAAGAAACAACCAAAAAGCTTTTATAGTTGAACTATAGTGAGCAGAATGGTCTGAGGTCAGGAGATAGTTAATGTCGATGAGAACAGTACGATGAGGGGTGGATCTTCTTGGCACGTGCATGATAGACTCCAAGCATCTAGGCTGGGAGCTCCCAGGAGGAGGGATGGAGACCTGCAACATTCATGCCACTCAGGGTCACTCCATGTAAGAGCTGCCCTCCGGCAATGCAGGAAATTTTTCACACCTCACAGGTTTATCCTACCTGTGCTGGCCCAACATGGTGACTCACCAGCTCTGTGGTTCAAGGCCAACCAGTGTAGGTCTAAGATTCCTCTAAAAGTGACATTGATGGTGACTGCTTTCTAGATCACACTAGTGTTGGAGAATAAGGTAGAATCATAAACACAAAAGATCTGAGAAATACTGGAGGGGTCTGGTGAAGGACATTACTATCACTGTTCTCATCAAATTGTGCTCCAAGAACCATCTGTGAGCACTTATTTTCTTTTCAGAGCTGGACATATTTTATCAAATTAGATGAGAATGATAGTAGAGATGAGGAAAGAAATAGAAAGAAGCTCTTTGGGACGACCAGGTTCACCCCTTTACCAGCAGTTAGACAGCTAAGCCCCAGGGAGAGCAGGTGAACTGCCCGAGGAGAGACGGCCACTCAGTGGTGGTACTAGAATCTTCCAGGCAGAGGGTGGACTTTCTGGTCTCTCTTAGAGCTTCCTCCACATTGTAAATATGTCACTGAAGGGATCATAAGGATGGAGAAATTCAAAGACTCTTAGAGGATCCTCACAGGCTGTACGTTTTGGCAGTAAGATCCTTTGACAGATAAAAACACAAGAGATTCACTTCCATTGTCTGTGTGCACTTTTGAGATGATTAAAGGAAAAGTTTATTCACGGCTTACATATTTATACCAGAAGATCTATGGAAGATCACTGAGCCTTTCTCAATATATTTTCTGATAATAAATGAATTTTCCACAAAGTTTTCTGGACCTATTACAGTGTTATTTTCAGAAGTGAATTCACAAGGCCATGCCAATATATAACTACATTTCTGTAGTAAATAGTAGTAATTTTCCCATCAATTTTCTATAAAGCCAGCTCTGCTCTGGAGGGTTCACTGTTACGAAGATTGCTAAGCCAAAATAAGAAAGAGGAAAAACTCCTCCTCGCTCTTCCATGACCTCAGGGATGAGATGGACACCTGTCTGTGGAAGGGGTCAGTCCCTATGGAGTCGCTACTCACCGTCTGTGGAGCAGCCGCTGGTTCCATCACTAGAGCAGTAGCGCATTTCGATTCTCTGTCTTCCCACCTCCAGCAAATTCGGGTCAGGCAGGCGGGCTTTGCACGTGTACCGAAATCGCTGCTCATAGTGACCACCATTGTCAGAGATGTTGACAGGTGTCCAGGGGGTCCAGGGTGTGGTCTTCTTCAGCTCGGGGCATGGGCTGGTGTTGCAAGGCTGGTACTCCTGGGAGAGAGAAGGCAAGACCAGTGCTTCTCGCATGGCGTACACAGCACTGGTGTTCCCGTCCTTCAGTGAAAGGCAGGGATTTCTAAAGACTGATCTCCTGACACCCCCAGCTACTCTACGAAGTGAGAGACACATTTTTATTAAACTCAGCATTTAAAGAATGCTGTCTTCAAGTCAACTCCAAAAAGAATCAATAGTTCCTCTTGCATCCACAATGAGAATGAGACAAAAAACATATTAGTACATGAATAAAAATGCTGAGCTCCTAAAAATCACTGTCCTTTCATAGAATAGGTAACCAACAATACTGACTATTAAAATATTAACTTGGGCTATTGTTTAATTAAAGTTAAAGTGATGGAACCATAGGTTTTTTTTGGCCACATAATGTTCAGTTTGAGATGAGAGTATTTTAAGCTCTGAGGTGGCAGTGCCAAGTGTTAGACTAATAGGGACATGAAAACACAATATGCAAATGGGAATTAAAGATGGTGGCATGAGAGGTGAGACAGAGGCTTTCTCCCAAAACTGCATATAATAGGAAAATATAATTAATACAATTAATCCTGAAAGAGCAACAGGAAAGAGGACTGAGCCAAACTGCAGACACCTGGAGAAAAGAATAAACATCACAGAACAGGGTAACATACCAAAGCCATGGCTCGGTGGGACCCAAGCCCTTCCCCGACCCCAGCTCACCAGCAAGAGGAAGAGAAACAGAACAGGGAGGGAGTGGAGGCCTGGGACTGCTGAATACCTAACTCCGGAGATCTGATCTGGGAGCACAAACCTACATTTCATGGTGTTTACATGGTACTCTCACGATTAGGGGATTAGAAAGCTAAGACAGGCAGAATACCTGGAGAGACTGAGATTCCAGCCACTTGTGGAAAGCAGGGATCCATATCTGGCTGCTCTGGGATAAAAGAAAGGTGGGCAGTCTGAGAGACTTCCTAACAGCAAGAGGGCTGCTAACGGGGCAAGGATTGCACAGAGCTTACTGCTCAGGAGAAAGGACAGGTAGACAAAACTATCCAGGTAGACTCTGCTCAGCAGGTTGGGAACTTTCATGATCTCAGGTGCTCCAGCTCTCTGGCTGGCTGCAGAGCTCCAAGGAACCTCTCCGTGATACGGAGCCTACTGAGCCTTCGTCCCGGCCAGCCCCACCTGGCTCGCAACCGGCAAACCCTACACTGGCATTAGCCAGCCAGGGGAAGCCCTGTCTATAGCAACTACAAATGGAAAGCACAGAGGCTTATACCTGTGTGCTCGGCTCACTGGTTCTTGCAGTGGAGACAGGCATAGCAGCCGAGAAGCAGGAAACAGCTCTTTCCTCCCCCCAGGCACCAATACAGCTCCCCTGCAACACCTGACATTGCTTCAGGGGCTGAGCAGCTCCAGAGAGTAGAGCTCCTGGGCACTAGAGGGCGACATATATAACTATGAAATGCCAAAGGAACCTGGTTCAAAGTAAAATTATGAATACAACCCCCGAGAAAAATTCAAATGAAATCGACCACATGAATCTACCTGAAAGGAATTTCAAAATAAAAATCATTAACATGCTCATGGAGGTACAGAAAAATGTTCAAGAGCTCAGGGATGAATTTCAGTCAGAGATCCAATCATTACAGAACACAGTATCATAAATGAAATATAAAATGAAAAGTTTTAAAAGCAGATTAAATATGGTGGAGGAGACGATAAACGAAACAGAAATTAGAGAAGAGGAATACAAAGAAGCTGAGGCACAGAGAGAAAAAAGCATCTCTAAGAATGAAAGAATATTGAGAGAATAGTGTGACCAATCCAAATGGAACAATATTTGCATTATAGTGGTAGCAGAAAAGGAAGAGAGAGAAAAAGAGATAAAAAGTATCTTTAAGGAAGTAATTGCTGAAAACTTCCCCCTTCTGGGGGAGGAGATAGTCTCTCAGGCCATGGAGGTGCACAGATCTCCCAACAAAAGGGACCCAAGGAAGACAACACCAAGACATACAGTAATTAAAATGGCAAAGATCAAGGATAAGGAGAGACTATTAAAAGCAGCCAGAGAGACAAATAAGACGACATACAAAGGAAAGCCCATCAGGCTATCATCAGACTTCTCCACAGAAACCTTACAGGACAGAAGGGAGTAGCATGACGTATTTAATGCAATGAAGTAGAAGGGCCTCAAACCAAGAATACATTATCTGGCAAGATTATCATTTAAATTTGAAGGGTGGATTAAACAATTTCCAGATAAGAAAAAGCTGAGAGAATTCACCTCCCACAAACCATTTCTACAGTGTATTTTGGAGGGATTGCTATAGATGGAAGTGTTTCTAAGGTTTAATAGCTGTCACCAGAGGTGATAAAACCACAGTAAAGAAGGTAGAACAGTTAATTACAAAGCAAATGCAAAATTAAATAAACTATCCCCAAAGTCAATCAGGTGCTACACAAAGAGTACAGAACATGATACCTAATATATAAAGACTGGAGGAGGAAGAAAAAGGAGGAGAAAAAAAGAAGCCTTAGACTGTGTTTGTGATAGCATACTAAGTGAGTTAAATTAGACTCTTAGTAAGGAAGATAACCTTAAACTTCTGGTAACCATGAATCTAAAGCCTGCAAAGGCAATATGTACATGCCTATCAATAATCACACCAAATATAAATGGTCTGAATGCACCAATCAAAAGACACAGAATCACTGAATGGATAAAAAAACAAGACCCATCTATATGCTGCCTACAAGACACTCACTTTTTTTTTCGTTACTTTTTCCTTTTTATTTGAATCTTCCATTGAATCCCATTTGAAGGAACGCATTGAAACCCAAAATCTATAAAACTAACCACTGATAAACCTTAATTATTATCTTTAATGAAAGATGATGGAAAATAATCACGATATCCATTTACAGAAATTGGGAAACTTGGAAGCTTAGGAATTTAAAAAATGTTTTTCTTATAAATATACAGGGGATAATAAAATAGACGCATACATATGGTACAACATTGTGAAGTCGTACTTAAAAAAAATTATTTTGGTATCATTAATCTACAAATACATGTGCAATATTATGGGTAATAAACTACCCCCTTCATCAAGTCCCCCCCACCAACCCCATTAGGGTCACTGTCCATCAGTGTAGTGAGATGCTATAGAATCACTACTTGCCTTCTGAGTTTTACAGCCCCCCTGCCCCCCCCAAAATTACAGCTGCTAATCGTAATGCCCCCCTTTCCCCCTTGTCCGTCTCTTCCCGCCCATGTTCCCCAGTCCCTTTCCCTTTGATAACTATTAGTCCATTATTGGGTACTGTGAGTCTGCTGCTGTTTTTTCCTTTCAGTTTTTTTCTTTGCTCTTATGCTCCATATATGAGTGAAATCATTTGATACTTGCCTTTTTCGGGTTGGCTTATTTCACTGAGCATAATACCCTCTAGCTCTATCCATGTTGTTGCAAATGGTAGGATTTGTTTTCTTCTTATGGCTGAATAATATTCCATTGTGTATACGTACCACATCTTCTTTATCCATTCATCTACTGATGGACACTTAGGTTGCTTCGATTTCTTGGCTATTGTAAATACTGCAGCAAGAAATATAGGTGTGCATCTGTCTTTTTGGAACTGGGCTGCTGCATTCGTAGGGTAAATTCCTAGGAGTGGGATTCCTGGGTCAAATGATATTTCTATTTTGAGTTTTTTGAGGAACCTCCATACTGCTTTCCACAATGGTTGAACTAATTTGCATTCCGACCAGCAGTGTAGGAAGGTTCCCTTTTCTCTACATCCTCACCAACATTTGTTGTTGTTTGTGTTTTGGATGCTGGCCATCCTCACTGGGGTGAGGTAATATCTCATTGTGGTTTTAATTTGCATTTCTATGATGATTAGGGATGTGGAGCATCTTTTCATATGCCTGTTGGCCATCTGAATTTCTTCTTTGGAGAAGTGTCTATTCATGTCCTCTGCCCATTTCTCAATTGGATTATTTGCTTTCTGTTTGTTGAGGTGCATGAGTTCTTTATATATTTTGGATGTCAACCCCTTATCGGATATGTCATTTATGAATATATTCTCCCATATTGTAGGATGTCTTTTTGTTCGACTGATGGTGTCCTTTGCTGTACAGAAGATTTTCAGCTTGATGTAGTCCCACTTGTTCATTTTTGCTTTTGTTTCCCTTGCCCAGGGAGACATGTTCATGAAGAAGTCGCTCATGTTTATGTCCAAGAGATTTTTGCCTATGTTTTTTTCTAAGAGTTTTATGGTTTCATGACTTACATTCAGGTCTTTGATCCCTTTTGAGTTTACTTTTGTGTATGGGGTTAGACAGTAGTCCAGTTTCATTCTCTTACATGTAGCTGTCCAGTTTTGCCAACACCAGCTGCTGAAGAGGCTGTCATCTCCCCATTGTATATCCAAGGCTCCTTTATCATATATTAATTCACTGTATATATTTGGGTTAATGTTTGGATTTTCTATTCTGTTCCACTGGTCTGTGGATCTGTTTTTGTGCCAATACCAAATTGTCTTGATTACTGTGGCTTTGTAGTAGAGTTGAAGTCAGAGAGCATAATTCCCCCGGTTTTATTCCTCCTTCTCAGGATTGCTTTGGCTATTTGGGGTCTTTTGTGGTTCCATATGAATTTTAGAAATATTTGTTCCAGTTCATTGAAGAAAGCTGTTGGTATTTTGATAGGAATTGCGTTGAATCTGTAGATTGCTTTAGGTAGTACAGCCATTTTGACAATATTTGTTCTTCCTAGCCAAGAGCATGGGATGAATTTCTATTTGTTAGTGCCCTCTTTAATTTCTCTTAGGAGTGCCTTGTAGTTGTCAGGGTATGGGACTTTCACTTCCTTTGTTAGATTTATTCCTAGGTATTGTATTCTTTTTGATGCCATTGTGAATGGAATTCTTTTCCTAATTTCTCTTTCTGTTAGTTCATCATTAATGTATAGGAAAGCAACAGATTTCTGTGTGTTAATTTTGTATCCGGCAACTTTGCTGAATTCAGATATTAGTTCTAGTAGTTTGGGAGTGGAGTCTTTAGAGTTTTTTATGTACAATATCATGTCATCCTCAAATAGTGACAATTTGACTTCTTCTTTACCAGTCTGGATGCCTTGTATGTCTTTGTTTTGTCTGATTGCTGTGGCTAGGACCTCCAGTACTATGCTGAATAACAGTGGAGAGAGTGGGCATCCCTGTCTTGTACCGAATCTTAGATGAAAAGCTTTCAGAGTCTCGCTGTTAAGTATGATGTTAGCTGTGGTGTGTCATATATGGCCTTTATGATGTTCAGGTACTTGCCGTCGATACCCATTTTGTTGAGAGTTTTTATCATAAATGGATTTTGAATTTTGTCAAATGCTTTTTTAGCATCTATGGAGATGATCATGTTGCTTTTGTTCTTCTTTTTGTTGATGTGGTGGAAGATGTTGATGGATTTTCGAATGTTGTACCATCCTTGCATCCCTGAGATGAATCCCATTTGATCATGGTGTATGATCCTATTGATGTATTTTTGAATTCGGTTTGCTAAAATTTTGTTGAGTATTTTTGCATCTACGTTCATCAGGGATATTGGTCTGTAATTTTCTTTTTTGATGAGGTCTGTGCCAGGTTTTGGTATTAGAGTGATGCTGGCTTCATAGAATGAATTTGGATGTATTCCCTCTTCTTCTATTTTTGGAAAACTTTAAGGAGAATGGGTGTTATTTCTTCTCTATATGTCTGGTAGAATTCAGAGGTGAATCCTTTTGGACCGGGGGTTTTGTTCTTGGGTAGTTTTTTGATTACCGATTCAATTTCATTGCTGGTGATTGGTCTGTTTAGTTTTTCTGTTTCTTGCTTGGTCAGTCTTGGAAGGTTGTATTTTTCTAAGAAGTTGTCCATTTTTTCTAGGTTTTCCAGCTTGTTAGCATATAGATTCTTCAAGTGTTCTCTTATAATTCTTTGTATTTCTGTGGGGTCCATTGTGATTTTTCCTTTCTCATTTCCGATTCTGTTTATGTGTGTAGAGTCTCTTTTTCTCTTAATGAGTCTGGCTAGGGGTTTATCTATTTTGTTTCATTTTTTCAATGAACCAACTCTTGGTTTTATTGATTTTTCTATTGTTTTATTCTTCTCAATTTTATTTATTTCTTCTCTAATCTTTATTATGTCCCTCCTTCTGGTGACTTTGGGCCTCATTTGTTCTTCTTTTTCCAATTTCAGTAATTGTGTCTTTAGACTATTCATTTGGGAATGTTCTTCCTTCTTTAAATAGGCCTGGATTGCAATATACTTTCCTCTTAGAACTGCTTTGCTGCATCCCACAGAAGTTGGGGCTTTGTGTTGTTGTTGTCATTAGTCTCCATATATTCTTTGATCTTTGTTTTAATTTGTCATTGACCCACTGATTATTTAGGATAATGTTAAGTCTCCATGTATTTGTGAGCCTTTAATGTTTTCTTTCTAAAATTTATTTCTAGTTTTATACCTTTGTGATCTGAGAAGTTGGTTGATAGAATTTCAATATTTTTGAATTTACTGAAGTTGTTTTTGTGGCCTAATATCTGGTCTATTCTCGAAATGTTCCATGTGCACTTGAGAAGAATGTGCATCCTGTTGCTTTTGGGTGTAGAGTTCTGTAGATATCTGTTTGGTCCATCTTTTCTAGTGTGTTGTTCAGTGCCTCTGTGTCTTTACTTATTTTCTGTCTGGTTGATCTGTCCTTTGGAGTAAGTGGTGTGTTGAAGTCTCCTAAAATGAATGCATTGCTTTCTTTTTCCTCCTTTAATTCTGTTAGTATTTGTTTCACATATGCTGGTGATCCTGTGTTGGGTGCATATATATTTAAAATGATTATATCCTCTTGTTGGACTGATCCCTTTATCATTATGTAATGTCCTTCTTTATCTCTCGCTACTTTCTTCATTTTGAAGTCTATTTTGTCTGATACAGGTACTGCAACACATGCTTTTTTCTTCTTGTTGTTTGCATGAAATATCTTTTTCCATCCCTTTACCTTTAGTCTGTGTATATCTTTAGGTTTGAGGTGAGTCTCTTGTAAGCAGCATATAGATGGGTCTTGCTTTTTTATCCATTCTATTACTTTGTGTCTTTTGATTGGTGCATTCAGTCCATTTACATTTAGGGTGATTATCAATAGATATGTACTTATTGCCATTGCTGGCTTTAGATTCGTGGTTACCAAAAGTTCAGGCATAGCTTCTTTACTACCTAACAGTCTAACTTAACTTTCTTTTTAAGTTATTGTAAACACAGTCTCATGTTTCTTTATTTCTCTCCCTTCTTATTCTTCCTCCTCCATTCTTTATATACTAGGTGTTTTATTCTTTGCATTTAGTTAGCATTTGGATGGTCTGCTTTCTTTGTTATGATTTTATTTTCTTTGGTGACCTCTTTTTAGCCTTAGGAGTGCTTCCATCTAGAGCAGTCCCTTTAAGATATCCTGTAGAGTTGGTTTATGACAGGCAAATTCCCTCAGCTTTCGCTTGTCTGGGAATTGTTTAATCCCTCCCTCAAATTTAAATTATAATCATGCTGGATATAATATTCTTGGTTTGAGGCCCTTCTGTTTCATTATGTTAAATATATCATGCCATTCTCTTCTGGCCTGTAAGGTTTCTGTTGAGAAGTCTGATGATAGTCTGATGGGTTTTCCTTTGTAGGTGATTTTTTTTCTCTCTCTAGCTGCCTTTAATACTCTGTCCTTATCTTTGATCTTTGACATTTTAATTATTATGTGTCTTGGTGTTGTCTTCCTTGGATCCCTTGTGTTGGGGATCTGTGGGCTTCCATGGTCTGAGAGACTATTTCCTTCCCTGCTTGGGGAAGTTTTCAGCAATTATTTCTTCAAAGACACTTTCTAACCCGTTTTCCCTCTCTTCTTCTTCTGGTGCTCCTGTAATGTGAATATTGTTCAGTTTGGATTGGTCATACAGTGCTCTTAATATTCTTTCATTCCTAGAGATCGTTTTATCTCTCTCTGCCTCAGCTTCTCTCTGTATTCCTGTTCTCTGATTTCTATTCCATTAACAGTCTCTTGCATCTTGTCCACTCTGCTGCTAAGCCCGTTGATCGTTTGTCTGTTTTCTGCATTGTCTTTCCTCACTTCCCTCACTTTCTCCCTTAGCTCTTGCATAGTTCTCGGTAGATCCAACAGCATGGTTATGACTTTTATTCTGAACTCTTTTTCAGGAAGATTGTGCTTGTCCATCCCATCAGGCTCCCTCCCTGGGGTTGTCTGGCTAAGCTTTCTTTATACCATATTCCTCTGTCTTTTCATGGCAATAGAAGTGGTCGCTGGTAGGCACCACATGTGTCAGTTGGCTCTTTAAGACTTTTAAAAAGAAAAAGAGAAAGAAAAAAAAAAACGCCCACCAGGTGTAGATTCCGTGAGGATGCTGTAGGTGGCGCTGCTGGCGCACTACTGCGCTACCGCGGCAGCTCCAGCGGGTGCTTTCTGGCTCTGGCCAGTCAGGAGGGAACGAATGGGAGGCCGCTGGTCTCTGTGGGAAGCCTCGGCATGCTGCTTTGCCTGGCCGGTGGCCAAGGGGCGCGAAATTCCCCAGGACTCCCAGCCTGTTGGGCCCCTGTCTCTTTGAGACCTTTAAAAAAGTGCGCACTTTTCTTTTGTCCTGGGGAGCCGGCTGAGAGGACCTGCTTGCATTCTCCATCTCATATCCTGCACTTCTGTTTCTCTAGTCTCCGATACACCACGCGACGTGTGTCAGTGTTCCCGGCGCAGATCAGAAGGGCTGGTGATTTGGCAGGCCTGTGCTTCCGCTTCCTCTCAGCTCTGAATCTTTTCTTCCCGCCGGTGCGCTGGGGTGGAGGAGTGCTCGGGTCCGTCTAGGTTGCAGCTCTGTATTTTACCCGCTTCATGATGTGCTGAGTACTTGCAGGTGTAGCTATAGCCTGGGTGTTGTCCTGTATCTTCTAGTCTCTCTTTTAGGAATAGTTGTATTTGTTGTATTTTCATAAATACATATGGTTTTGGAGAAGATTTCCGCTGCCCTGCTCACGCCGCCATCTTCCCAGAGGTCCCCTAAAGACACTCACTTTAAACCCAAAGACATACACAAACTAAAAGTGAAGGGATGGAAAAAGATATTTCATGCACCTAATAGGGAGAAATAAAAAAGCAGGAGTTGTAGTACTTGTATCAGACAAAATAGACTTCAAAACAAAGAAAGCCCCAAGTGACAATGAAGGACATTGCATAATGATAAAGGGGTCAATCCAACAAGAAGATATAACCATTATAAATATCTATGCACCCAACACAGGAGCACCTACATGTGTGAAACTAATACTAAGAGAATTAATAGGGGAAATAGAATGCAATGGATTCATTCTAGGAGACTTCAACACTCCACTCACTCCAAAGGACAGATCAACCAGACAGAAAATAAGTAAGGTCACAGAAGCACTGAACAACACATTAGGACAGATGGATCTAACAGACATCTACAGAACTCTACACCCAAAAGCAGCAGAATACACATTCATTTCAAGTGCACATAGAACATTTTCAAGAATACATCATATCCTACGTCACAAAGAGTCTCAGTAAATTCAGAGAGATTGAAATTGTACCATCCAGTTTCTCATACATGAAAGGTAAGAAACTAGATATAAATTATGCAAAGAAAATGAAAAATCCCACAAACACATGGAGGCTTCATAGCATGCTCCTAAATAACCAATGGATCAATGACCAAATAAAAACAGATCAAGCAATACATGGGACAAATGACAACAATAATTCAACACCACAAAATCTATGGGAGGCAGCAATGGCCGTGCTGTGAGAAAAGTATATTGCAATACAGGCCTACATCAGGAAAGAAGAACAATCCCATATGAGCAGTCTAAACTCACAATTAACAAAACTAGAAAAAGAAGAACAAATGAGGCCCAAAGTCAGTAGAAGGAGGGATAATCTGAAGATTAGAGCATAAATAAATAAAATTGAGAAGAATAAAACAATAGAAAGAATCAGTGAAAGCAGGAGCTGGTTTTTTGAGAAAATAAACGAAATAGATAAACCCCTAGCCAGACTTATCAAGAAAAAAAGAGAGTCTACACTCATTAACAGATAAGAAATGTGAAAGAAAAAATCATGATGGACACCATAGAAAAAAGGAAGAATTATTAGAGAATACTATGAAAAATTATATGCTAACAAACTGGATAACCTAGAAGAAATGGACAGCTTTCTGGAAAAATACAACCTTCCAAGGCTGACCCAGAAAGAAACAAAAACCTGAACAGATAATTATCAGCAATGAAATTGAATTGGTAATCAAAAAACCACCTAAGAACAAAACTGCTGGACAAGATGGCTTTACCACTGAATTTTATAAAACATTTAGTGAAGACCTAATACCCATCCTCGTTAAAGTTTTCCAAAGAGTAGAAGAAGACGGAATACTTCCAAACTCATTCTATGAGGCCAGCATCACTCTAATACCAAAACCAGGCAAAGACCCCACCAAAAAAGAAAATTACAGACCAATATCCCTGATGAACACAGATGCAAAAAAACTCAAAATATTAGCAAACCGAATTAAAAAATACATCAAAAGGATCATCCATCATGATCAAGTAGGATTTATTCCAGGGATGCAAGGATGGTACAACATTCGAAAATCCTTCAACATCATCCACCACATCAACAAAAAGAAGGACAAAAACCACATGATTATTTCCATAGATGCTGAAAAAGCATTTGACAAAATTCAACACCCATTTATGATAAAAACTCTAAACAGAATAGGTACAGAGGGCAAGTACCTCAACATAATAAAGGCCATATATGACAAACCCACAGCCACCATTATACTTAACAGCAAGAAGCTGAAAGCTTTTCCTTTAGGATTGTGAACAAAACAAGGATGCCCACTCTCCCCACTTCTATTCAACATAGTGCTGGAGGTTCTAGCCATGGAAATCAGACGACACAAAGAAATAAAAGGCATCCAGATTGGCAAGGAAGAAGTTAAACTGTCCCTGTTTGCAGATGACATGATATTGTACATGAAAAACCCTAATGAATCCACTCCTAAACTCCAAGATCTAACATCTGAATTCAGCAAAGTTGCAGGATACAAAATTAATATGCAGAAATCTGTGGCATTCCTATATACTAATGATGAACTAGCAGAAAGAGAAATCAGCAAAACAAATCCATTCACAATTGCATCAAAAAGAATAAAATACCTAGGAATAAACCTAACCAAGGAAGTGAAAGACAAAACTCTGAAAACTACAAGACACTCATGTGAGAAATGAAAGAATATACCAATAAATGGAAACACATCCTGTGCTCATGGATAGGAAGAATTAATATTGTCAAAATGGCCATCCTGGCCTAAAGCAATCTACAGATTTATTGCAATTCATATCAAAATACTAACAGCATTTTTCAATGAACTAGAGCAAATAGTTCTAAAATTCATATGGAACTGCAGAAGACCCCAAATAGCCAAAGCAATCCTGAGAAGTAAGAATATAGCTGGGGGGATTACGCTCCCCACCTTAAAGTTCTACTACAAAGCCACAGTAATTAAGACAGTTTGGTACTGGCACAAGAACAGATCCATAGACCAATGGAACAGACTAGAGAGCTCTGATATAAATCCAAGCATATATGGTCAATTAATATATGATAAAGGAGCCATGGACACACAATGGGGAAATGACAGCTTCTTCAACAACTGGTGTTGGAAAACTGCACAGCTACATGCAAGAGAATGAAACTGGATTATTGTTTAACCCCATACACAAAAGTAAACTCAAAATGGATCAAAGATGTGAATGTAAGTCATGAAACCATAAAACTCGTAGAAGACAACACAGGCAAAAATCTCCTGAGTATAAGCATGACCAATTTCTTCCTGAACGCATCTCTTAGAGCAAGGGAAATAAAAGCAAAAATGAACACATGGGACTAGATCAAACTAAAAAGCTTCTGTATGGCAAAGGACACCATTAACAGAACAAAAACACATTCTACAGTATGAGTATGGGAGAATATATTTGTAAATGACATATCTGACAAGGGGTTAACATCCCAAATATATAAAGAACTCACACACCTCAACACCCAACAAGCAAATAACCCGATTAAAAAATGAGCAGAGGATATGAAGACAGAATTCTCCAAAGAAGAAATTCAGATGGCCAACAGACACATGAAAAGATGCTCCATATTACTAATCATCAGGGAAATGCAAACTAAAACCACAATGAGATATCACCTCATACCAGTAAGGATGGCCACCATTCAAAAACTAAGAATAACAAATGCTGGTGAGGATGAGGAGAAAGGGGAACATTTCTACACTGCTGGTGGGAATGTATGCTAGTTCACCCATTGTGGAATGCAATATGGAGGTTCCTCAAAAAACTTAAAATAAAAATACCATTTGACCCGGAATCCCACTCCTTGGAATTTACCCGAAGAATACAACTTCTCAGATTCAAAAGGACATATGCACCCCTATGTTTATTGCAGCACTTTTTACAATAACCAAGATATGGAAGCAACCTAAGTGTCCATCAGTTGATGAATGGATAAAGAAGATGTGGTACATATACACAATGGAAAACTATTCAGCCATAAGAAAGAAACAAATCCTACCATTTGCAACAACATGGATGGAGCTGGAGGATATTATGCTCAGTGAAATAAGCCAGGAGGAGAAAGACAAGTGCCAAATGACTTCCCTCATTTGTGGAGTATAACAACGCAGCAAAATTGAAGGAACAAAATAGCAGCAGACTCAGAGACTCCAAGAAGGAACTAGTGGTTACCAAAGGGGAGGGGTGTGCGAGGGCAGGTGGGGAGGGAGGGAGAAGGGGATTGAGGGGTATTATGTTTAGTACACATGGTGTGGGGTGTCATGGGGAGAACAGTGTAGCACAGAGAATGCAAACAGTGAATCTGTGGCATCTTACTACACTGATGGACAGAGGCTGCAATGGGGTATGGGTGTGGACCTGATAATATGGGTAAAAGTAGTCACCACATTGTTTTTTCATGTAAAACCTTCCTAAGAGTGTATATCAATAATACCTTAATAAAAAATTTAAAAAAATATGCAATAACCTTTCATCTATAAGAAGTTTCCACAGGATTTCACTGGTTAATACCATGATGGCATTTCTGGGTTCTCCTCCCTTCCCTCACCACCTAGTTCCTCCCTTGTAAGCACAGGTGGGATGGTCCTGGGAGATGAGCAAAGAGCAGATTTAAGATGTAGCATGGTGTGTGCTGAGGGTGTAGAATTTGGAACAACAATTATTAAAATCCCTAAAGGTTTATTTGACAAGAATTCTAAACAGAGCCAAATAGAAGGTGTACAGGATTTGTTGCTTTAGAAGGAAAACCCACAACACATAATACAAGCATCTATGACCACACTTTCAAAATGATTCTTATCAGTATAAAACATATGTGTAAAATAAGAGCTCAATAGGTCTGTAAGCTTTATTATGAAAAAGAGAACAGCTCCATCCTTCCACCCACAAAGAGATGGCTGAATATTTTGATATTTCTCCCACAGAGTTGACAACTAGGATTTTCCAGTACTGAACATTATTCATTAACTGCGTGCTATGGAAAAAGAGGATTTGGCTTGCTACTGCCCCCGCCTCCCATGTCTACAACACCGAGCAGCATTCCCCTCTCTCCTCATCTCAGTACAGCTGTACTTGTTGGTGAGGGCAAAGCAGTGTTTTGAGTCTTCACCAGGTGAGCAGGACCCACAGCTGAGGGAGGTGGCAAACCGACCATTTTCGGTTTCCTGTCTGGTCCTCTTACAGTCCAAGTCAGAGCTCGCCTGCTTTAGGGGTGTTTGTTTAGTTTCTTTCTGTGAACTTATCATTAATTCACTCCCCTCCTCAGGCACTCAGACACAACAAGAAGTATGCTGGTTTATGCTTTGGAAAACTATTCCTTTGATACTGTATTAGTGAGTTTCCAGTAGGAGAGAAAATAGCCTCGTGTGTCGATACCACCAGCTCTATCCAGAAGCCTATTAAAATCTTGATTTCACTGTTATTCTCGTTATTGTGACTATTTTTCTTTGCTCATAATTCATTAAAAAAAATTTTTTTTACAAGAGACAATACCCAGGAGTTCTTCATATGTGTGACATCATAGGCTTTTAACACAAAATCCATAAAGCGTGCTTTACTGCTTCAATGACTTAACCCCCTCTGTCCTCCATTCATAAGGGTCCTCATCTCCACATCAACACATCCAAGAAGATGGACGACTTTATTTTCCTTTGCTATAAACCTTCTATTACAGTATCACTGGATGCTGCCTCCCAAATGAAAAAATAGCCCCAGTGAATGCCTGAACCCAATTGTGTGAAAAACTAGACAGAACATGCATGAGCCCTCTCTTCTCTCTTGAAATGGAGGCCACATGGCGGGGACGTAATAAACCCTTGTCTGGGATCTTCCCGGCCTGCGGTGCAGCAGCCCTGTCATTCCCAGAGTGCAAATGCCATCTGCCACTGTCCTCCCCTCACCCTGCTGAGCCAGCCTGGCCAGGCGAGCGTCCAGGGGCTCCTGAAGTAGAGTCAAAACATATGTGCTTTATTGACCTCTGCTTAAAAAAGTGCACGTCTGTAAGTATTAACAAGTTGGACACTGCCTGTAAGGTAGTAAGATCACATCTTAATAAAGAAATATGGGGCATACTCCCAATGGTTCTGAGCTTCCTTACACTAGGTATTTCACCATTCTGTGGAGGTGAGGCTTCATTTTTGAAATATGTAAGTGGAAAATAACATCTTAAAGTGGGCTCAAGTGCCTGGGTTGGCCTCTGCATGCTGGTGACATGCCCAGCAGGCAGGGGTACATGTGCCCCAGAGGCGGGCACAGCTCAAGGAGAAAGTTAATGCAGGCTCGCTAGACCTAAGCCTCTCATGACAAAGTGTGTTCTTATTTTGTTATCTTCTTGTTGTACAAAGTCTACCACGAAGCCCGGAACTTCTCTTTTCAACTGTTCTTTTGGGTGTGATTATGATGATTTGTTTAAAGTATCAAATTATGGAAGCTGTACCCAATGAGGAAGAGAAGAAAGAGGAGGATAGGATTCCAAATTACATGGCCACCAAATGACTTCTGTTTCTGACCAAGATGGAGTAACAGAAATGGGATTAACCCTTTTACCAAAGATAATTTAAGAAATATATGAAGCAAGAGTTTTTAAGACAGGAGACATCAGTCAGCAAAGGACAGTGATCACTCACCATGGGGAGACAGGGGAACCCCAGGGACAGAGCGGTGACTGAGGAGACAGAGCTGGGGAATGGAGGAAGCCGAAGGGGATCAGGCTCTCAGAAGGAGAGCGCTTCACAAAGAGAAAACTTCAGCGTTACGCAGGGGTTCCCCCTCAGGTAGGCAGTAGAGTACAGACAGTGAGTGCGAGTGAGGAAATCACACACAGGTAGGGGAAGAGCAGAGGGAACTGTGCACATCCCTCACGCAGGGCCCGGAGGCACACTCAATCCTAAGAACAAGAGTAGAAAAGCCTCATAATTTATCAAGCTTTGGCTAGAGGACCGAGAAGGGGCTTGCTTCCATAGTGCGGAAAAAAATCACCCAAGCCCTGCTCTGGTCTCAACTAATAAAGCCTAAAAGCCAAACCTGAAATGATCAAACTTTTTTTAAGCTGAAGCATAGGTGATCTACAATATTATACTAGTTCCAGGTGTACAACATAGTGATCTGACAACGATACACATCATGAAATGCTGACCATCATAGGTGTACTTACCATCTGTCACCATACAAAGTTATTCCAGTACTACTGACTACATTCCAAACTGGTTTCACATAAACTGATCATGTTCCAAAGGAAAGCTCTAGCATATTTTTAGCAACACGGAAGTGTCAAGTGCACGACAAAGAAAAAAGTCACAATATCTGTGTCTAACTTAAGATGACCAGATATGCGAAGAACTGCTGAAAAATACAACCTATTCTGAGGAAAAAATCAGTCAATTGAAATAGGCAGAGGAATGACACAGATGACAGAATTTGTATTCAAGAATATGACAACAGCTATTATAACTATTTCCTATGTTCTAGGAGTGAAAAACTGAATATACATGGAAGATAAGGAGAAATAAAATAAACTATACAACATTTCCAGATAAATGAAAAGGAGAGATTACATCTCAAGTCATTCTATGGAGCCAACTTTAAGCTGATACCAAAACCAGATAAAGACAATAGAAGGAAGGAAAACAGCATGTGAGTATTCCCCATGAACTTAGATATAAAAACTCTTAACAAGAATTTAATAAACAGAATTCCAAACTACATAAAAAGGTTAGTATCTCATAATTAAGTGGAGATTGTCAGGGCTGCAAGGTTATTAACATTTGAAATTCACTCAATGTAATTCAACATATTAACAGTCTAAAAAATACACACACACACACACACACATATATATATGTAATATCTCAATAGATGCAAAAATACCATTTGTTAAGATCCCAAATTCATTCCTCATAAAAACTCGATCAACAAGGATTAGAAATAAATTTCCTAAATAAAAGGACATCTACTCAAAATATACAAGCAACAGAAGCATCTCAGTTCCTGGCTTAATCTGGCATGCTTTCTTCCTAAGGTCCGAAAAGGTAGTAGATAAAGTTCTCTGCCCCTACCACTTCTGTTCAATATTATACTGAAGGTTCTAGCTGGTGAAACTCATAAAGAAATAGAAATAAAAGTCATCTATATTGGAAAAGAAGAAGTAACTATCTCTTTGTTCATGAACAACATGATTGTGTATATAGAAAACGCTATATAGATTCTACAAAAAAGCTACCAGAAGTAATGTTAATCTATCAAGGTTGCAGAATGCAGATCAATAAAATATTTATTTTGTTCCTGTCTGTAGCAATGAGCCATCAAAAATTAAAAGAATGCCATTTACAATAGCATCAAAAATATGAAATACTTAGCAATAAATCTCACAAAATCTGCACATGACTTACATAGTCAAGGAAACTGAATCCCCTAAATGAGGTACAGAAGCAGTGCAATCTCAGTTAGAAGTCCAGAAAGCCTTTTTTCTTTTTGGTAAAAACTGACAAGGTGGTTCGAAAATTCACATGGAAATAAAAAGTACCCAGAATACCCAAACCATTTTGGAAAGAAAGAACAAAGCTGGAGAATTTATATAACCTGACTTTGAGACTCATTACAAAACTAGAATAACCAAGACACTATGGTGTTAACATCAAGATAGAAAGATTGAGCAAAGGAATCGAATAGAAAGTCCAGAAATAGGCCCACTTGCAGATGGTTTATTCGTTTTTGATTAGGGGGCAAAGGCAATTTGGTGGAGATAGGAGAGACCTTACGGGAAATGGTGCTGGAATAATTGGCTACCTGCATTCAAAAACAAGAACTTTGATCAGTGACTTGCTCCACCTATGATAATAAACATTAAGTGGATCATAGACCAGCTGCTAAAACCATAAAACCAATATCTAAAACTATGTAAGACCAATATCAAAAACCATAGGAGGAAAGATAGATGGATAGCTCTGTGCCCTTAGGTAACACAAAGATTTCCTAGATTTTAGCCAAAAGCATCATTCATATAAGAAATAAAATGCAAGGTTGAATTGATCAAAATCAGGAACTTCTGCTCTTTGAGAGACACTGTTAAAAGAATGGAAGCGAAGCCCCACTGGGGAGAGAATATTTGCAAATCAGATATCTGATAAAAGACTCATACCCATTATAAATTTAAAAAAATTAAAATTCAACAGTAAAAACAAAACCTTAATACGAAAATTGTCAAGTGATAGGAATAGACATTTGCCAAAGAAGATTACATGGTAAAAAAGCACATGTAAAGATGCTTGACAACATTACTTAGAAGAAAAGTAAATTAAAACCATAAGTAAAAGTAAACTACCACACACTTATTAGAATGACTAATTCAAATAAACAAACCCAAAGCCTGATAATGCCAAGTGCTGGTGAGTTTGCAGAGCACCAGGACCATTCAAACCCTGCTGGTAGGAATGGAAAATGGTACAATCCCTTTGAAAACGATTTGACACTTCCCTAAAAAATTAAATACACACTTACCATATGTCCTAGCCATTTCCCTCGGAGATATTTACCCAGGAGGAAATAAATTACATATCCATACATATAGGTGTACATGAATGCTCCTAAAAGCCTTATTTGTAGCCCCAAACTGGGAACAACCCACACGTCCACCAGCAGGTGAGCATTTAAACAAATCACCTTACACCCATATAATGGAAAAAAGAAACTACTCAGCAAAAAAAAAAAGAAATAAACTGTTGATATATACAGTAACATAGAAGAATTTGAAGATAATGATGCTGAGTGAAAGAAGCCAGCAATATAAGGAAGGATACTGTTTGACTCCATTCACATAAAATCATGTGAATTTTGGGGGGAACACAAATATTCAGCCTATAGCAAAACACATGCCAACAAATGCCAAATGAGGGATTACATGGAGGATCTGAGATACTGAAAACATTTTGGAATCTGCAGTCTTGCTTTTGACTTAGTCTGTGGACTCAAAATATTCAGTGCATGCACCTGAGTCTGGCTCAAAGAAGGTAAAAAGATTTTATATTCAAATGCCACATGACAAACTCCACACTAACCACTGAAGACAGGCTGATGATTTAGAGTTTTTAAAGAATATTCTTGATTTCTTTCCATTGTTATTACTAGTCAGTAAAGGCTCAGTGAAAGAAAATAGAAATGTTCTTTAAAATATGAAAGCAATATGGTAAGAAAAACAAGTGAATATTTTTAAGTAGAAAATCCCATTGTTGCATAGAAATTGGGCATTTTGGCAGGTTTCCTCTGAATAGTCACAAGTCTCTCTTACAGCACTTTCAGGAACCTTCCCTGTACCACTTGTTTCCACAGGGGTCTCCCCAGCCTGAGAGCTTCTTGAGGGTCTTCCTGGGGTGGATGTGACACCCTTCCAGCGGGTGACTGTCACCATCGCTGGGAGCTCAACATCTCAGGGGCTCACGAGCAGGTGTGTTCACTTTCAACAAGCAGTCATCCTGCATTCTTTTAAGTGCAGAAAAGCAAATATTCCTCTTACTAAAAAAGATATGTGTATGTGTGTGTATTAGATTATATATGTGTGTGTAAATATAAAAATGGAGCTGGCTTTCCTGCTTACACAGTATTTCAGGCATCCTTTTTTTTATGACAAACACTGTAGAAAGCCCATGGGGATAAGAAAATCAGCACTGTTGCTGGAAATCTTTATTACAGAGGCTGTGATTTGTGCACACACTATAAACGTACATCTCAAATAAGAAGATACACTTATTTATTTTATTCGCTCACCATAATGCCTTTAAATTCTCAGTCTCTGAGAGTGAACATCAAAAATTCAGACATCTTTTTCTGGCAAACACTTTGCAATGAGAGGAGAAACTACTTTTAGTTAGAGGTGAAAACCTATCAGTCAAGAAAATGTGTCCTTCTCAAATCAAAGATCGAAATGGGTGACTTTGAGCAAAGGCGTCCACCTTTTGCTTCCATTCCTTGATTTTTTGTTGCAAAGTTTTCTATTTGCTTGTGCACTTGGCAAAATTCCTGAAGGTTTCTTATAAAGATCCAGACAACTCTGTTCTCTGCTGCATCTCATCCAGCACGTGGTGTCGTGTGTCTTCAGGTCCCATGGGTTTAGTGCTGTGTGGAGCCTTGGGAGGAGCTCGTCCACTTTCCATTAGTCATCTCCACCCTGATTTCTTGATCCGGGCACAGCTGTCATGATCTTACGGGGACTTCGATAGTCAGCCCCACTCACACTGTGGTCGGCCCTGTGAGCCTGATGGGATCCTGGCTCTCCTGACTAGGTTCCTCCTAACCTAACGCTTCCTCAGAGCTGACAAGAGAGAGATTCTCCTGCTGGCTCTGAACAGGTTGGCTGCCACACTGTGAGACGGCCATGTGGCCAGCCACTAGGAACTGAAATATCCTCCAGCAAGTAGACAGAAGAAAATGAGGACTCAGTCCCCAAACTGCAAAGAACTGAATTCTAGAAACAACCAGAGAGCTTGAAAGAGGACCTGAACCACAGAGAAGTTTGCAACTGTGGTCCACACTTTGATTTCAGCCTGTGAGACACTGAGCAGAGGAACCAGTTCAACAGGGCCCAGGCCTCCATCCTATGGAACTAAGACACAAATGCCTGTTGTTTTAAGCCACTAAATTTGTGCTGAATTGCCATCCAGCAACAAAAACTAATACACTTCTATGTAAATACATATTCATTTGGTATTCGTATATAAAAGGGAATCTAGTCTATGGCCCTGATTTTCTTCCATTACTCGAAGGATTCAAGTTATTAGATGGTTCAAATGCAGTTAAATTTTCTTATCCCCCCTATATCCCTCCTTTGCCTCTTAATCTGGTCTCTCTGTGGCAAACTTCATGGAAAACTCATTATCTTCCTGCTATGATCTTCCTCTCTTTCTTATGAGAAAGTTTTGGTTAAAAGTTTTTTTAGAATAACCATTATTTGTCACTAATAATACATAGGAAATTCAAGGTGTTAATGAGAGGCCTGCACGTTACCTACCAAGCTGAGGTTGGTTGTTACAATTCATGTTTTAATAAGGTGCCTGATGTCACCCAGATTTAATTTTTTCAAATGGGACTGTACAGCATAGTGACAAAATGTCCATGTGTTGACCACCAAATTGTATTTCAATTCACCCATTCCACTGAAGCTGTACATTTTAGTACATTAGGTTTGAGTGAAATGTGTTGGGAAATGCTTTTTGCTTTAAGGGAATAAGTATAACATTTAAAATGATACTTTCTTCATTGCATGAAAGAGCTTTTCCTAAAGTGTGTCTCTGTGGGACACTCGATGGCTAAGAAAGTCTATCATCAGGAAAGACTGAGAAGCCTGGGGTTCAACAAACTTAAATGCATTTCTTCACCCAGCAGTGAGCACAGCCAATCTTGGAGGACAGGAACTGAGTGGACTGCACATTAGCAAACGTAGTCAGGGAGGGTGCTGCCTGGAATCAAACAGGTTCTCAAAATGTGGGAGCAACTGTGTTGTTGCATGACTGATTCTATAACTGACTTCAGATTCAAAACTGAAAATAGGGTGCAGCCCTACAGTTTCAAAGTCGTATGAAAGTTCCTCCTCTTGTGCCAAACCTAACTAGCATTTGAAAGACTTAAGATGGTGTCTTACCTTCAGAATAGTAGAATGTCACAGCTCATATAAAACGAAATGAAAACCTCAGTGCAATCTTAGCCACCTGAAGAAAAGTTTAAGGTCCTGACCACAGAAGATAAAGAAGACTCACTGGTTAAAATATAAGTTGTCAATATAGTTGGCTATTTACCCTTACTTCTTCCTCAATTAAGTTAAGAGTCTCCATGCCCCTGTTTGTAAGTGTTCACAGTGCATGCACAGGGGCCCTGTAAGAATCCTGATGAGAAGAGGGAAGCATGGGGTGGGCTGCTTGGGACGTGTGGTCACAACTGATGGTCAAGTTCCATACCAAGGCCCAAGGCCTGGATGGGACTCCGGGTCCTCCATGCTTCCTCTCCAAGCTGGGAACACTATTATCAGAAGGCCCCCCAATCTCCCAGCAACAGAAATGCATTTCCAACAGAGGGTAAGGGCTTTGTCCTTTTGTGGCAGAATCACAATTCTCAATGCAGTAATGTAAACACGTAATAGCTTTAATACTATCTTCCCCAACTATACTATCACAATAGTTAATATTCTGTCTCCATGAGGCAAGAACATCATAACACAACAATTTGATGGATTTACTTTGGAGACCTACAACTTTTTCTCTCAGAACTTAATTTAATGGCTTACGGACATTGTGGAGTTCTGATTAAATTTATTGGTTACTGACAACACTGTTGATGCATTAGTATTTTTGTCCCCATAGCCTAAAAACACTTCTTGCATCTGTTATTTATTTATCTTTTTTTCCATAACCGAAGTTTTAGACCACATCTCCTCTGGTTTCTACACCCCCCTTCTCATGGGCCCAACCCTACTTGCATCTAGGGGACAGTCTGGACGATAGATGCGTAAGCTTACCAGAGCAAGTATCGTTGAGAACAGTCAGACTTTGTTAGAACACTGGACTCTCTGCCACAAGGTTGGACAGCAAATCCCTGCCCCTCATTTGCTTGCAGAACCTGGCCCTGACTGTGGCTGTAGCCCTAGTGTGGCTGTTTGTCATATGAGGATGGCAGTAGAATTAAAATATTCTAGATGGTGATATCGTATTTGTAACTTAAGCATTTCTAGACTTAACGTACTTAACATAAATGAGGACTGCAGTAGTATTAAAACATTCAAGATGGTAATATCACATTTGTAATTAAACATTTCTAGATTTTAATGTACTTAGCACTTGGCAACGAATAAAAAGCAGTTTACTTATCTAGGAGTCCTCTATAAAAAATAATTTCCCAAATCAATACTTAGATTGATCGACATGGATTTTCATCTGCTTAAATACAATTAGAAAAACATTCTGCTATAAATTCCTAAAGTACAGACTGGTGATTAAATAATGATGTGGGTATACCTCTTCCAAATCTGTATTGTTTGTCACAGGTATGATATTTATGCTGACGCATGTTGCACATCCATTCTTAGTTTTTAGCTGTATTCAACATTTTCCCTTACTGTTCCTACATAAACACACACGTTTATATGTGAAAATATAAAAACTTCTGATGGAGGTCACTTATTTGGAAGGCCATATATGAAGGTTTTCTGAGCCAACAAATGCAGCTACAAATCTCCTGTTCTAGACCGTTGCTTCTTCAATAAGGTAGTGTGTTTCTTATTCAAAGCCATCTTTCAGGCCTATAGAGAACAACTCAGTTGAAGTATTTAGAATTCCATACTGAGGATGACTTTAAATTCATTCTCCTATTCTAGGAAACACTGCAAAATTTAAGCAAGAGAATTGACTGCTTTCTGTTTCAATTTCTATTAATTTAGCCAAGAAAAATTCCATAGGGTGACAGAATAAAAATGTCTGCTCTTCCAAAAGTATGACAAAGGTATCTCTAAATTGCTCAATTTTTCTGCAAATATAAGTATACAGAATGAAAAAAAAGTGATGTTAGGGTGAACCCAGACATCTAAGTTTTATTCTGCGACAGAAAAACATTTTAGTTTTCTTCTTTTAGAACATTCCTCAGTATTAGAGGTTATCTGGCTTTATTACACCATGAAATGTCCTAATCCATATTCAGGGAGTGAGATGTAGGTTTGTTCAAACAGGCTTTACATGGGTAGACAGGAATGATACCAACAGCTGGAAGCCTAATATATATTTTTAAAATTATATTTAACATAGAATTATATATAAAATGCATATAATTCCATAAAATTATTATCAAATTAATATGCAAGGGGACTCTAGTGTAAGAGATTCTGAATGGTGGGTCCCAGGATTCATCTAGAATACTGGATTAATTTGTGTTAATTGCATTTCTGTGGATCCATGGTATTTGCAGGGTAAAACTCAAAGTGCTCAACTTTGCAGACATTTAGAAAGTCAGATCAACTGCAGTTTGATCTCAATCCCTTCCACCCCACAGCTTGTCCCCTGGTGCCACGAGGCACTGTCTTGAAGACCCATAAACATATGCTGTGGCTTTAGGCCTCTACATCTTCACTGCTGCCATGTATTTACTGTGAATACCACTCCCACCTTTGCATTACCACTGTGCCCTGGAAAGTAACAGACAGAGGATGTGGTACCACAGTGACCCCTCTGCACAGGACCCTCCTGAATAGACTGAGATTTATGAGGGCAGCAGCCTCCTATTTCTCACTTTCCCATTTCTCACCCAGAACTGGACATTTGCTACCTATCCCACAGCAGGCACTCAGCCCTTGTGGCACTTATTCTGTGAAACGTGGCACTAATGAGGTCCACACATCAGACAACAAGCCACAGTGCCTGTGCTGATTATTGATCACTTACCCTCCATGGTGTTCAAAATCCTTGGAAAGTATACTGAGTGACTTTTCAATCAATCAATAAACAAACGAAGATCACTTGGCTTTGGTTCAAGTGGGATGGGGACAGGAGACCATCCACTTGAGCCCCTTACCCCACTGCCACCTGCAGGAGCTCTGCATGGCATCATCTGCCAAACACTGCAGTAAATGAATGCCACCCTACGTCTACTGGCCAGTCATTAACTAAGAGTCTCTCACTTTGAGACACAGGTAAGAGAGCTGGCAGGAATCCTTGGGGTAAATTATTCCCATCCTTGACTTTACAACTCTTATTTCTTTGCCGTGTTGTATTGCATTGGCTGTGATCGCCAGCACATGATTTAACATCAGCATTGCCAGCAAGAACCCTTAGCTTTTCTTTGACTCTACTGGAAAAACTTCTAATCTTCCAGCATGTAGGATTTACTACAACATTTTGATAGATATCCTTCACATTACCTTGATCCATAAGGTTAAAGTAGCTCCCATCCATGTTCTATGAACTTTTTAAAGAACTACTATAAGTGAGTGTTGAATTTTATCAAATGTTTATTATGCATCTACTCAAGCGACTGTAACATTCTTTCTCTTAATCTTATTAATATAAAATGTCTTGTTTACAAGAGTCTCCACTTGATCACCATGTCATAATATGAATATGAACATATGAATATAACTGAAATGTAAATACTTATGTATGTATAATTTATATGTATATTTAAAGCCTGATGAATTCATGTTGTATGAGATTGCATAAAGTGCACACTGCACAAAAGATCCTGGCAGAGTGGGTTCATGAGGGCTGAAATTCAGCCTTCATCTTCTAAGCCCTGAGCCTTGGTATGAGTTGTCTGTACTTAGAGGAAGCGGCACTGTTCTTTGCGTGAAAACCTGCTGACTGCCTGCCAAGACCTGAGACTGGGGTATTGTGATCCTTGGAAGGGAACCTGTCCAAATTCATACACAGACACCTTATAGGTTAGCAGTTCTCCTGGGTCTCATCCATGCCTAGTCTTCAGGGCCAATACCAGTTATCAACCAACCCAACCAGGGGGCAAATGAGCTTGAGAACGCTTGCTATAAAAGTGCTGACTCGGAAACAAATGTGCCTCTGTGCCTACTGCTCAGAATCCCTGCTGCTCTGTCTGTGAGCTCTTTACTTTCTGCCTTTCCCCTACTCAAAGAAGTGGCTGTGGGAAAAGGCAGCCACGCGGTAAAGTGAGGGGGAGAGAGACAAATAAAACTGAAGATGCTGAAGAACTGACTCTCTTCTGCACACGTTCTTACCAATACGATGACTGTTGGGAGACTTCTTGAGAGATCGCTTCCTCTCTGCGGCTGGTCCAGAAACGATGGTTCTCCCTTGATTAGAACACTGCCAACACATTTCACACAGTTCAGCGAGCAGCCACCTTGTGCCAGGCACCAAGCCTGTGCTGAGGATGCCATGGTGAGCCAGAGACAGGGATGCGTACTGGGAGCTTGGAACCTCACAGCACTCCCCACAGGGTGTCCCCAAGTCGCCTGGCCCTTCTCCCCTCTCTAGTAGGGATGACTACAAGGAAGCAACACCCAGCTTTCTCTAACTTAAAGCTCACCAATGATTTCACCCTGAAATAGTTACAAGGACAAAATTTACAATTTAAAACCATGCCAAGCAAATATCTGTCCTCCTCTGAGACATAAATAAAACGTCTGCCAAGTGCCAGGATTGTAAAACTTTCCTTTGTAAGGCTAGTCCTGCTATAAATATTTATGTGAGCTTAACTTTTTAAACTCAAGTACTTATGCTGGAAGTTAATTCAGATTCCTTTCAAACAAATGAGGCAAAACCCAATACGTTTATAGTAAATTCATAGCCACATCTATTCAGAGGCCTCTCCTATGTAAATAACAACCTAGAGGCAGCAAAAGGGAAGTAACAAATTCTGTTAAGGAACAAGATGTAATGTCTACTGGTAAAAAAGTTATAACTTCCATTAATCACATTTTCTTTTGCAGAGATTCAGGTGCAAGGTGGAAGTGAAATGCCAGAATCTTAAAAACTAGCAATTTGTATCAGGGGGAAACAGGGTTTCTCTTGGCCAGAGTCCCCTAACTATGCTGTAACTTTTGGGGCACATCTAAGAATAATATGAAATCTGAGTGTTGAAGCTGACAAGACAATGGGGGAGCTGAGAGGCTCCAGGCAGGTCACCTAAGATATCTGCATCCAAGAAAATAGCCAAAGCCCCTCACACAGGGCACACCTGGAATTACATCTCCCTAACAGCTACGGGGACTGTGGTCTAAAAAATACAGCCTCAATCCCAGTGTGCCAGCAGTACTGCAATAGCCAGTTTAATGGGTAGCAGCCTGATTACCCATTTGTTTCAAAGAGATTCACAGTGCATGGGAACACTGCACGTGTATGGGGGCCCAGGGGCAAATCTCTGTCCTGCTGTGTAGACAGTGAGAGTTCCTCAGTGGATGGGGGTGAGGGGCGCCCTCAGAGTCCTCCAGGTAAGGCCAGCCATGCCCGTGCCCCTCTTGTGGAAACACCAGATGGTCTGCCAGTCCCAGAGCCAGCCCCTCCTGCTGGTGGGGACACCACTGCATTCCAGGGCCAGCTGAGCACTGGTCTTCCTAAGTCTCAGCAAACCCCCAAACCAAAACAACTTCTGCAAAAATGGCAATGTGGAGCTTTTCCAAAGAAACCCATTCCATAATAAGGGCACTTAAAGTTGCAAGCTGGATTCCTTCCAGCCCCTGGACACCTGTAGCTTGGATTCCACTGTGGCACCTTCTACCTGGAGCCAGTGCTATTTGGCTGTTAGGGTTCTTTCTCCTCCGTGGCTGAGAGGTTTTGAGCTTAACCAGATTCCCATTCCACACAGCTCACCCCCAAGCTGTGGCTCACACTCAGTTGTTCAAGGCTTGTTTGCTGAGGGAACAGAGCTGGACTAGCCTTGGGTTGGTGTATGTGAAGTGCCCAAGGGGAATAAGACAATTTGTTTAACATGCAGGATGATCCTCTGAAAAGGGCTCAGGGCCATTACATTTGAATTTGTATTTACATAGGGGAGCTCAAATACTGGAATCCATGCCACTTAAAAATATTAAATTCAGATTTTCTTGTCTAATTAGGTTCTCTGCATTAGTTATATGTACTCATGTCCTGGCTATGGGGATTTGATAAGGTCTTGGAAGGTCACTGCTAAGTGCAATCTAATAGCAAAACCAATTTTAATGAACTTTGTACACCATTACCATAGGTATACTGGTTTTCAATGCTAAGTCTGATTCATTTGGAGCAGCCTTGTAGAGCTAATTAGAAAGAATTTGAAATAATTTAAGAATATGAACAAGAAATGAAATGCTCATAAGCAAATACCATGGGAAGAAAAATTAAATGTGAACTAAAGGCAACTCCACTGGGGTACAGAGAACTTCTAACAGAGAAGATGAACCAGAAGTTATGTTCCATGATAAGAGACTGTAAGAGGGAACTGAAGAGTAGGTAAGAGCAACATGTATAAATGAGAAAACTCCCTTCACTTGAGAAGACGTCAACAATATTTTCCCAACTTGCCATCATTTAAAAAAAATTAATACATACATTTAATAACTGTTCATTTTCCTACACTCTGCTAGATGTTGAGGATACAATCATGAATAAAACAGACATTGTCCCCAACTTTAAAATCTGAAAATATCCTCTCTTTTGGTATATAAGTAAGTTAGTTTGAAAATTAATTCACCTCCTAATAGTGTGATGGAACTTTTCTTCTTGAAATAGGACTAAACTCCAGTTTATATAATGTATTTGGGGGCAACACTGACCTTAAGTTTAAGTTTTTTAGGTTCAGGAGCATCTATTCAAGTTGAAGTAATGGTTGTGGGAAAGTTGTGCACTTCAGAATCAAGACCACATATGCCCACACGTACTGACACCCATAGCATCATGTATGCATTTAAAGCTAGATAGCTTCTATCTTTTGACAGTAAAAATCAACACGATTTTTTTTCACTGCAAGAGAAAAATAACTGAAAACATGATGTTGCATGTGTTTAAAATCACTGATGCAACTGAACTGTGGAAATATTAACCCAAGAAAGTTAGTGTATTTCCAATTACGTAACAGCAAAGCAAGTTAGTAGAGCCAAATAACTGCACTCCTTAGCCTGGTATTCACGACCTTCTGGGAATCAAACAACTCACTCTCCAAATCTGTATCTTACCACATTTCTATACACATCCTTAAGCCACACATTCTCGGATCTGCACCCTACACTCATGTCCCTGTCACAGAGAAGCTACCACTCCCATCTCAGTGTGGCCAAATCCTGGCCACACCTCATGGTTCCCTCAGTCCATCAGCCAGAGGTAACCTCTCCCTCTTCTGGACTCATTGTTTTAAGTGTTCCACTGGAATTCTAGACTTCTTTGTTATATTCCAGTCATTTGATTTATATATTTTTTCTCCTACACTAGAAAACCAGGTCCTTGAGGTAGGAATCACATTGAATAATCTGCATAGCTCCCGAGTACCCAGGACAGTTCTTTACACACACTAGATAGTCAACATTTTTGGTTGACTAGATGTGCAGATGAAAAGCTCTGAAAATTCTACAAAAGACAGTATGATACACACGAAGTCACTGAGAATTTCCTTTTCTTCTGTATGTAAAACTGTTTAGAATTAACAGTGTCACAGGAGGTCACACCGAGTACTAGAGAAATTCATTATCAAAGACTCATAGAACAGGCACTGTTCGTGCCTCCCCTTCACTCCCGGGTGCCAAGGCCTTATCACTAAAAGCTGTTAGCAGGTGCAAAAAGATAAGGGAAAGGATTCAAATAAGTTTCATAACAAAACTGCCTGGAGAACATCAGAGGCTCCTCTTAAAGTCTGGATTCCATCTGTTCGTCCAGCTATTTTTGTCTCTCTCTCTTTTGAGAGGCAATGGCCCATGTGCTGCTGGGTTCTTATGCAGAGCCTGGCTAATTTTATAGGGTAGATTCCAAAGCTTCCTCCTGCCAGCCACTGTCATTTCTTTTTCCCACATGATGACACTCATATTCCTTCGAAGACTGCTTTCTAAGAGTCTTAAACTGGGCAATGTCATGGGACTAGAATAGACTGGAACAGATGTGGAAAATGTTTCCCATCATGACAAAAGCAAGATGCCAAATAGCAGTGTGAGGGACATTAGTTTCTCACGCAGCATGGCTTATAAAATAATGCAAGAATGTGACATGGTATGAGCCAATTCTATCTTTGTCTTTATTTTAACTATTTCTTTCAAACCAGAACCTCATGAGATTCTGAAAGTCAAACAGATCTTGAAAAAAAAAAACATGCCGTGGAGTGAAATGAAGAGACAACTGTTCTAAGAATGATCTATCATGGTACATCATCGGACGCAGAGCAAAATAATGAAGCTTTTTTTTTCTGACAAATTGTGAAGGCTTCGAAATGTATCCCTGCATTTCTATTTAGAAATACAAAAAGAAAAAAATCTAAATGTAGCAGTAGCTTCTCATATTCTTATATTCACAGAGGATAGGTCTAAACTAGGCTCTAGTTCTTAGACAGATTTAGGATTACTAAAGGGATAGCACTCGGACAGAGAGAAATCATGGCATTTGTGAAGAATATTCAATGTTTTAAAACCATTTTCTCATGTTTCAACATCTGTTGCTTCCTTCTTTAATTACAAGTTGCTTTGAAAATTATTATGTATGTGAATTGTTTTAACTACCGAAATTATACATGTTTAATAGTTCCATTGGAGGCACTCAAATGAAATAATAAAAAAGGGGGAAATGCAAATCTTAAGCAAAACACAAATTAAAACATATTGTTGATGTAACTAAACTCTTATGTTACTTCTCCAAAAAAGGAGGAACTGTCTGCCAGGAGCCACACCAAATGACAAGCAGAATGTGTTCAAAACTCATTTTAAATTCCTCTGGCTATGTTTGTACGTGTGTGAACTACTTCCACAACAGACACCATCCTTGCTAGCTGAAAACTGGTGTGAAAGTCTATTTTGAACGACAGCACCCACAAACAAAAATAAGGTAACGAACAAACGGGTGCACAGACCCTTTCAATTTAAGCTTCCTAAATGAGGACTCCCTCTTTCACCCTGCTACCCCAGAGCCCCCACAGGGTAGAAGCTGAATATTTATTAAATAACAGTGGAATGAAAATAGGTAAAAATCAGGATGCTCAGATGCTAGGTACATCAGTGTGAGTACAGGCAAACGTCTAGGAAGACAGTGATGTATGCAGGTCCTGCGAACCCGAGCAGGCCAAATGCAGATCACACTGCAAGAGACACACTCAATTAAGTAAATGACAAATGTCTTCAATCAGAGGAATGTCTCCCCAGGTTTTTGTCTGCTTTTTTATTTACTTAATTTTAGAGAGGGTTTAAAAATGAGTCTGCTGAGGCTGTATGCTGGCTTCTATAACATGGAACCTGCCACGGGTCAGATCGCTTCACCTTTTCCATACACTGGTCGGCACAGTTAGTAGCAGTGTAGACCCACAGGTCTCAGATGGGCTGGCCTAGTGGGAGGAATGTTCCCCTTATGCCGTCATGGCCTAAGATGATCTAAGGCATGCCCATACCTCCGGAAAACAGCCTCAGCCGGTGCAGGGAGGTACAAGACCAAAATAATGATTTTTACAGGGTGGAGGGGAGAGGGAAGCACTCAAAGAGGCAGATAAATGCAAGAGCTCATCCTTAATGCTGCCAATTGTACCCCAGGGCAGGAAGTCCTCATCTCCATACAGAGGAATAACATTTAGAGCAAATCGTTTTGGGTGGATAACCAAGCAGCTTTTTAAAAACCAAGAGAGTGTTGTCTCTAACTGCAGGGGCAGGTGCGCGGGATCCACCTGAAGTAGATGAGGGGAGTCACAGACACTGACCAAAAACAGGTGCCCGTTTGGGTGGGGACATCAGTAAACAACCCAAGGATTGTTCTCTATGGAAAATCCATGATCAGCCCAAAACTGTCAGCAGGGCTACAATCGAAGCTTGAAGTTGCATTTGGAACAAAAATATTTCCTTCTTGTTTTTTGAGGAACTTCTACTGAGGCTTGAAATTTACAAAGCCACATTTCATTATTCATTTTGTAGCAGTTAAAAATTTGGCATTGTTCTGAAACAGAGACCTGAGTGTCCTATAGCTGGGGTATTTGTTATGCCTTTAAAAAATTCAGCTGTTTCTGTGCATTCTGTGTATTTACAGGTGCGCAAAGATTTTTAAACTCACAGCAATTTTTTGGAAATTGTTATGACTGAGAATACCATTAATGTGTTTCCACGAGTAAATTTTAGATACTGTAATGTCAGGTATTAGGAAATCTTTATCACAGAATTAATTGGTAAAATATCAGGGAAAAATATGTGTGTGTGTGTCTCACTTAGGTTGTTTCTATAACAGAAAACCTCTATTCAGGAAAGCTTCTTTCAACTGACTTGGCAATCACTATTTGAATTATTATGGGCAGAAACAAACCTGATTTTTTTGTAAAGTCAAAAAAATCTGTGCCACAGACTCTTCCAACACTATAAATAAAATATTTTTGTGAAATACTCCAGATCTCCATCCCAATTGCAATTTCCAGAGATTGTAGACAATAATTTATATGTTCTAGAGGCAGGCTTTTGATGGATTAATTCCTGTACTCCAACATTTTTTTCTCTCCATCTGCATCGTGCATCATTCTTAAACTTGATTGTCGAACTTCGAGTACTAAATTTCAGACAACTTACACTTTTGGGACCATCTACTGTACCACTTGATTTTGTGTACTGACATTAACTTTTTCAAAATACTCAAGATTTTAACAAAATGTGGCATTTTTACTCTGACAATCTTTCATATTTGCAAGCTCTTCACTAAAATAGTTCATAACAAAAGAAAGCAAATTTTTACATTTCCATGCTTATGAAGGTATAGTAATCAAGTTTCATCCAGAGAAATCAATCACTTTCCTTGCATTAGAGAATTTGGAAATATAAGCAAATGCATTTTACAAGTGCAGTGCAGTGGAAAAGCTCCCACTGTGACCTTCCTCATGAAGGTCAAAGTCATTTGTTGAGCTTTTGTAATGGATCATATAAAAACTTTAGATTGCCTTCAACAGATTCATCAGTTAAGAAAAAGCATGCCTGTTAATAGTCGTGAAGCATATTTGAGAGGTAGCTTCCATAGACAGGAAGGGAAAGAGAAAGCTGGACGGGTGGCAGGTGTTCACAGCTCTACAGCCTTGATGATCTCCGATTTGAGGATTTCTAAGGAGGAGGGAGGTGAGGGGTGGGAGTGGGCACAGAAGCTAAGAAGATTTTGACTCAACTATCTAAAGCTAGAGGGTACTTTCGATCTCACATACCAGACAGTCCCCAGCAAGGGGAGCCCCAGGCAGATAGGCCAGGCCCATGGGCGTCTCCTGCCTCTCTACTTTGCTACCACTGGCCCTCAGCCCTGACCCAGGGCCCCGCAGGCCTCAGCAACTCCAGCTCCAGCCCCCGACACAGTGGAGGAAGGGAGCAGCCCTTCCTGTGTCTCCTTTTGAGGAACAAGGAGACCCTCATTCCCAGTGAACTCCAGCAGCTTCTCCCATGTGCCCAAGGCAAGAACTGGTCCACACGACGGAGAACTGCGCTAAATAAAACACCTGACAGAAAACCAAGTGTAGGCTGGCCCAATAATAAGCATCCATAGCAATGTGATAGCTGGAAAGGTCTCAGGAGTCCACGGGACCGTACAGGCAGTGCTTCACCCCAATTACTGGACTGCAGAATTATTCAGATGTCCTGCACTCAATGGCCGATTCTAGTGTGGTCAGGATTTGTTTGCATGAAGCCAGGTGAAGCAAGGGCTTCGGGGGCTCCACATTGTAGCCCTCAGCCTATGATGTCAGCTGCAGGCATGGTGGTGGGCAGTTGTCTGCCAGCAGCACCCACCTGGGACACAGGCGACACTTCCTTGGGGCCCCTGGAAGACTGCAGCCCAGGAACATCCCTCAACCAACAGTAGCCCATGAAGGGCAGGTGCTTCTAACAGGCATGTGCAGACTTCACAGTGATTCTGGAGGGAATCCACCCTGCTGCCCACAGCCATTGACCTTGTAATCCTAATATGGGCTTTCTTTCTTCCCTGCCTCACTCCCCTCATCCCACCCAACTGTGGCTGTAGATTTATCTCCTGAATAAACTATGTGATCCAAGCCCTTGTTTTGCCTCAAGCTCAAGACAAGAAGCCAGGCTTGTCCCTCTCAGCTCCCACCTTCACAATGCAGAACGCAGTCTGAAATGAAGGATGACAGCCACCCAGTATGTTTCAGAGGCTTGGAAGGACTGCATTTTTCATGCACTGAGGTGACGGCTGGGGTGGCCCTTCCGTCCCACATCTGGCATCCGGCTATGCACTGTCCTTCTACAGGGCAGCATACTCCTCACATCTGGATGACATTAACACCCCCTTAGAATTATGCAATGCAAGACCTGCACAACTGTTTGCAATGGCTTTGGGGGGCAGGGATCTGAGAAGGTGCCCCTCCAGCTGCATCTGGTTACCTGGGGCATCCCCAAGAATCCTCTTGGTATGTAGGAACCAGCCTCTCCTATGCTCCCTGTTGTTATGGCAATCCATAGCTTTTGGTCAACTGTTTTAAAGCTTGCGTGGTATTTCAGTAATAAATATAGTGTCATTGGTACTTAGACTGTTTCTGCTTTTGAGTTACCTTTGCTGCATCCCACACCATCTTTAGCTCCACGCTTTCACACATCTGCCAAGCCTTTAAGGAAGTCTTGAGTTCCATTAATTTGGGAAACAATTCTATTTACACAAAACAATATTTTATGTCTTTCCTCCTTTTAAATGTTGTCATTTTCAGCCAAAACATAGAGCTAAGATTTGTGTTATGAGTTATCTTCAATGAATTTCCATGCTCATGAGAATCTCCTGAGGGTATGCACATGGTAGGCTAGAAGAATATGATTACAGCATTATGAAAATCAGGGTGCTACTCAACAAGAGAAGTATTATGGAAAGAAAAGAAGCTCTTCTTTCCTTTAATATACACTTTGTACTAAATAAGAGTAAAGAAAATTAAGGCCCTGTCATTTAATACTTAACAGTGAGCAAAGAAAGCATGCAAATGGAGTCATGTCATTATATTCTGTTTGTGTCTAGCCAACCAATACTCAAATGCTGACCCAGACACCCACTAACAACTTACTACTGGTCAAGTTGAGGAATATTTCTCAAGTTGAGTTTTTCCATCTCCAGGTGGAGGTAATAATGAGAACTGCCTAGAGGTAATACAGAGGAAATAAACATCATATATTTTAATTGCTTTTAATGCAGGGTTTTGCATGTAAAAGGCGTTCAGTAAATGTTACCTTATTATGTGATACAGAGTTACAGTCTATCATGATATGTTTAAATAGTAACTCCAGTATGCTTACTTATAATTGCACTTCAATATTGCATTTGACAGTATGCAATAAGTTGTAAGGATTTGGAAAGGCAGATAGGATTAAATATGGAGGCTGGGGTGAGACAGAGGCTTCCTCCTAAAACCGCATATAATACAAAAATATAATTAATACAACTAACACTGAAAGAGCAACAGGAAAGAGGGCTGCACAAAACTGCAGACACCCAGAGAAAAGAATAAACATCATGGAACAGGGTAATGTGCCAAAGACGTGGCCTGGCGGGATGCAAGTCCTTTCCCCACCCCAGCTCACTGGTGGGGAGGAAGACAAATGGAGTGAGGAGGGACTGGAAGCCTGGGACTGCTGAATACTTCACTCCAGAGATCTGCTCTAGGAGCACGAACCTACCTTTCATGGTGCTTTCATGGTACTCTCGTGATTAGGGGGCTGGAAAGGCAGAATACCTGGAGAGACTGAGATTCGAGACGCTTGCAGAAAGCAGGTATCCATATTGGGCTGCTCTGGGACAAAAGAAAGGTGAGTAGTCCAAGAAATTTCCTAACAGCAAAGGGGTTTCTAAAGGGCCAAGAATTGCACAGAGCTTACTGCTCAAGAAAAAGGACAGGTAGACAGAATTGTCCAGGTGCACTCTGCCCAGCAGGTTGGGAACTTCAACGATCTTCAGGCACTCCAGCTCCCTGGCTGGCTATGCACCTCCAAACAACCCCTCCGTAATACGCAGCCTACTGCACCTTTCTCCCGACCAGCCCGACTGGGCATGTAAACCGGAAAACACTATCCTGGCATTAGGCCAGCCAGGAGGAAGCCCATCTACAGCAACTACAAATGGAAAGCACAGATGCTTGTACCTGTGTGCTTGGCCCACTGGTTCTGGCAGTGGAAACAGGCATAGCAACCGAGAAGGAGGAAACAGCTCTTACCTCATCCCTGGGCACCAATACTGCTCCCTTGCAACCCCAGACATTGCTTCAGGGGCTGAGCAGCTTCAGGGGGTAGAGCTTCTGGGCACTACAGGGCGCCATATACAAATATGAAATGCCAAAGGAACCTGGTTCAAAGTAAAATTATGAATACAACACCTGAGAAAGATTCAAATGAAATTGACCACATGAATCTTCCTGAAAGGGACTTCAAAATAAAAATCATTAACATGCCAATGGAGGTACAGAAAAATATTCAAGAACTCAGGAATGAATTCCGGTTGGAGATTCAATCATTACGGAACATAGCATCAGAAATGAAACATACAATGGAAAGTTTTAAAAGCAGATTAGATATGGTGGAGGAGATAATAAATGAAATAGAAATTACAGAAGAGGAACACAAAGAAGCTGAGTCACAGAGAGAGAAAAGGATCTCTAAGAATGAAAGAATATTGAGAGAACTGTGTGACCAATCAAAATGGAACAATATTCGCATTATAGTGGTACCAGAAGAAGAGAGAGAAAAAGGGATAGCAAGTGTCTTTGAGGAGGTAATTGCTGAAAACTTACACAATCTGGGGAAGGAGAGAGTCTCTCAGGCCATGGAGGTGCACAGATCTCCCAACAAAAGGGATCCAAGGAAGACAACACCAAGACATATAGTAATTAAAATGGCAAAGATCAAGGATAAGGACAGACTACTAAAAGTAGCCAGAGAGAGAAATAAGATCACATACAAAGGAAAGCCCATCAATCCATCATCAGACTTCTCAGCAGAAACTTTACAGGCCAGAAGGGAGTGGTATGATGTATTTAATGCAATGAAGCAAAAGGGCCTCAAACCAAGAATACTTTATCTGGCAAGATTAGCATTTAAATTTGAAGAGGGATTAAACAATTTCAGGATAAACAAAAGCTGAGAGAATTTACAATCACAAATAATCTCTACAGTGTATTTTGGAGGGTCTGCTATAGATGGAAGTGTTCCTAAGGTTTAATAGCTGTCACCAGAGGTAATGAAACCACAGTAAAGAAATTAGAACAGTTAATTACAAAGCAAATGCAAAATTAAATTAACTATCCCCAAAGTCAATCAAGGGATAGACAAAGAGTACAGAATATGATACCTAATATATAAAGAATGGAAGAGGAAGAAAAAGGAGGAGAAAAAAAGAACCTTAAGAGTGTGCTTGTAATAGCATATTAAGTGAGGTAAGTTAGACTCTTAGACAATAAGGAAGTTAATCTTGAACCTTTGGTAACCAAGAATCTAAAGCGTGCAATGACCATAAGTACATACCTATTGATAATCACCTTAAATGTAAATGGTCTGAATGCACCAATCAAAAGACATAGAGTCACTGAATGGATAAAAAAACAAGACCCATCTATATGCTGCCTACAAGAGACTCACTTTAAGCCCAAAGACATACATGGACTAAAAGTGAAGGGATGGAAAAAGATATTTCATACAACTAATAGGGAGAAAAAGCAAGAGTTGCAGTACTTGTATGAGACAAAACACACTTCAAAACCAAGAAAGTTACAAGAGACAAAGAAGGACATTACATAATGATAGAGGGGTCAATCCAACAAGAAGATATAACCATTATAAATATCTTTGCACCCAACACAAGAGCACCTACATATGTGAAACAAATATGAACAGAATTAAAAGGGGAACCAGAATGAAATGCATTCATTCTAGGAGACTTCAACACTCCACTCACTCCAAAGGACAGATCAACCAGACAGAAAATAAGTAAGGGCACAGAGGGACTGAAAAACACATTAGAACATATGGACCTAACAGACATCTACAGAACTCTACACCCAAAAGCAGCAGAATACACATTCTTCTCAAGTGCACATGGAACATTTTCAAGAACAGATCATATCCTAGGCCACAAAAAGAGTCTCAGTAAATTGTACCAACATGACTGAAATTGTACCAACCAGTTTCTGAGACCACAAAGGTATGAAACTAGAAATAAATTATGAAAAGAGAATGAAAAATCCCACAAACACATGGAGGCTTCATAACATGCTCCTAAATAACCAATGGATCTATGACCAAATAAAAACAGACATCAAGCAATATATGGAAATAAATGACAACAATAATTCAACACTGCAAAATCTATGGGATGCAGCGAAGGCCGTGGTAAGAGGAAACTATATTGCGATACAGGCCTACCTCAGGAAAGAAGAAAACTCCCACTTAAACAGTCTAAACTCACAATTAATGAAACTAGAAAAAGAAGAGCAAATGAGGCCCAAAGTAGAAGGAGGGACATAATAAAGATTAGAGCATAAATAAATAAAATCGAGAAGAATAAAATGATAGAAAAAATTAATGAAACTAAGCGCTGGTTCTTCGAGAAAATAAACAAAATAGATAAACCCCTAGCCAGACTTATCAAGAAAAAAAGAGAGTCTACATACATAAACAGAATCAGAAATGAGAAAGGAAAAATCACTACTGACACAACAGAGAAAAGGAAGAATTATTGGAGAATACTATGAAAAATTATATGCTAACAAACTGGATAACCTAGGACAAATGGACAACTTCCTAGAAAAATACAACCTTCCAAGGCTGACCCAGAAAGAAACAGAAAATCTGAACAGACCAATTACCAGCAATGAAATTGAATTGGTAATGAGAAAACTACCTAAGAACAAAATCCCTGGACCAGATGACTTCACCACTGAATTTTATCAAACATTTAGAGAAGACCTCATACCCATCCTCCTTAAAGTTTTCCAAAGAGTAAAGAAGAGGGAATACTTCCAAACTCATTCTGTGAGGCCAGCATCACTCTAATAACAAAACCAGGCAAAGACACCACAAAAAAAGAAAATTACAGACCAATATCCCTGATGAACATAGATACAAAAATATTAGCAAACTGAATTCAAAAATACATCAAAAAGATCATCCATCATGATCAAGAAGGATTTATTCCAGGGATGGAAGGATGGTACCACATTTGAAAATCCATCAATATCATCCATGACATGAACAAAAAGGACAAAAACCACATGATCATCTCCATAGATACTAAAAAAGTATTTGACAAAATTCAACATCTATTCATGATAAAAACTCTCAACAAAATGGGTATAGAGGGCAAGTACCTCAACATAATAAAGGCCAAATATGACAAACCCACAGCCAACATTATACTTAACAGCAAGAAGCTGAAAGCTTTTCCCTTAAGATCAGGAACAAGACAAGGATGCCCACTCTCCCCTCTTTTATTCAACAAAGTACTGGAGGTCTTAGCCATGGCAATCAGACAACACAAAGAAATAAAAGGCATCCAGATTGGCAAGGAAGAAGTTAAACTGTCCTTGTTTGCAGAAGACATGATATTGTACATATAAAACCCTAAAGAATCACCTCCAAAACTACTAGATCTAATATCTGAATTCAGCAAAGTTGTGGGATACAAAATCAATATGCAGAAATCTGTGGCATTCCTGTACACTGACAATGAACTAGCAGAAAGAGAAACCAGGAAAACAATTCCATTCACAGTTGCATCAAAAAGAATATAATTCCTAGGAATAAACCTAACTAAAGATGTGAAAGACTTATACTCTGAAAACTACAAGACACTCATGAGAGAAATTAAAGAAGATACCAATAAATGGAAACACATCCTGTGCTCATGGATAGGAAGAATTAATATTGTCAAAATGGTCATCCTGCCTAAAGCAATCTACAGATTCAATGCAATTCGTATCAAAATACTAACAGCATTCTTCAATGAACTAGAGTAAATCATTTAAAATTCATATGGAACCACAAAAGACCCTGACTAGCAAAGCTGAGAAGGAAGAATAAAGCTTGCAGGATTATCCTCCCCAACTTCAAGCTCTACTACAAAGCCACAGTAATCAAGACAATTTGGTACTGGCACAAGAACAGACCCATAATCAATGGAATGGAATAGAGAGCCCAGATATTACCCCAAGCATATGTGGTCAATTAATATACGATAAAGGGGCCATGGATATACAAGGGGAAAGTGGCATCCTCTCAACTGGTGTTGACAAAACTGGACAGTTAAGTGCAAGAGTATGAAACTGGATTATTGTTTAACCCCATACACAAAAGTAAACTCAAAATGGATCAAAGACCTGAATGTAAGTCATGAAACCATATAACTCTTAGAAGACAACATAGGCAAAAATCTACTCAATATAAGCATGAACAACTTCTTCCTGAACACATCTCCTTGAGCAAGGGAAACAAAAGGAAAACGAACTCATGGGACTACATCAAACTAAAAAGTTTCTGTACGGCAAAGGACACCATCAACAGAACAAAAAGGCCTTCTACAGTATGGGAGAATATATTTGTAAATGACATATCCAACAACGGGTTAACATCCAAAATACATAAAGAACTCACATGCCTCAACACCCAACAAGCAAATAAGCCTATTAAAAAATGGGCAGAGGATATGAAGAGACAATTCTCCAAAGAAGAAATTCAGATGGCCAACAGACAGAAGAAAAGATGCTCCACATCACTAATCATCAGGGAAATGCAAATTAAAACCACAATGAGATATCACCTCACACTAGTAAAGATGGCCAGCCTTGAATAGACTAAGAACAACAAATGCTGGCGAGGACGCAGAGAAAGGGGAACCCTCCTACACTGCTGGTGGGAATGTAAGGTAGTTCAACCATTGTGGAAAGCAATATGGAGGTTCCTCAGAAAACTAAAAATAGAAATACCATTTGACCTGGGAATCCCACTCTTTGGAATTTACCCGAAGAATACAACTTCTCAGATTCAAAAAGACATATGCACCCCTATATTTATCACAGCACTATTTACTATAGCCAAGATATGGAAGCAACCTAAGTGTCCGTCAGTAGATGACTGGATAAAGGATATGTGGTACGTATACACAATGGAATAGTATTCAGCCATTAGAAAGGAACAAGTCCTTCTATTTGCAACAACATAGATGGAGGATATTATGCTCAGTGAAATAAACCAGGCGGAGAAAGACAAGTGCCAAATGATTTCCCTCATTGTTGTTGAGTATGACAACGAAGCAAAACTGAAGGACCAAAATAGCAGCAGACTCATGGACTCCAAGAAGGGACTAGTGGTTACTCGGGAGGGCTGTGGGAGTGTGGGTGGGGAGGGAGGGTGAAGGGGATTGAGGGGTATTATGTTTAGTACACATGGTGTGGGGGGATCATGAGGAAAACATTGTAGCACAGAGAAGGCAAACAGGGAATCTGTGGCATCTTACTACACTGATGGACAGTGACTGCAATGGCATTGGGGTGCGGATTTGATAATATGGGTAAATGTAGTAACCACATTGTTTTTTCATGTGACACCTTCATAAGAGTGTATATCAATAATACCTTAATAAAAAAAAGTTGTAAGGACTTGATCTAACAATTATCATGATGGCTACAAATACTATCCAATAAAAGGTTAGAAATGAAACAAAAATATGCCAAAGAAAATGAACTCCCAAGGGGCTAATCTAAACTGATCTGCCTAATTATTTTATATTAAACAATTATAGCCTTGAACTTTCAAGTAGCTGATGATGTAGGCTGAACTCCTGGCAGTGAACAGACACTGTCCCTCTCTCTGCCCATTCCCCTCAGGTGCAATGGAGAGACTAACTAACCACAATGCTGGCAGCTTCTCTGTAAACAGGTTCAGCATCCTCAGGGAGCTGACTAACCTGGGCTTTATTACTTCCTTTATCCATAAATATTAGTACTTAAAGTCACATTCAGAGAGACGCTGTCACAGAATGAAAGGCAGGTAGATCACCCTTGGCTCTCAGCAGGTGCTCAATAAATATCATCATACATGTATGTAGGATATTCTATATATATTACATTACATGTAGTGTCTCAAACAGCCAGGTGTGAACACCTCATTCAAGGACACCAACCAGAGACATGGAACAGCAGTGTGTCTTGGTGACTCAGAGGCCTGGCCTGTGTTCCCTGTCCTCCATGCTCTGTCTGTGAGGCCACATGTGCGCAGGGATAACATGGAGACCTGGAGAAGAGCAGCAAGGACTAGAGGAGACCAGAAACTCCCGTTGGTTCTAGGTAAGTTTCCTCTGAAGCCAGGAGGACATATCTGTCTATTAAGCGAACTGATGTCTCATTAAGTATCTCATTCCAAACTCATCAGAGGGCCCAGCCACTAGGGAAGGATGTCTGCGAGCAGTGGGCCCTCAGTTAGTGGGACACACGTGCCTCTGGAGTCCAGAGAAGGGACAGCAGGATCACACACTCACAGGTTTAAGACCAGTGGCTTCAGCCCACACTTCACCGAGGAAGATTAGACCCAGCCAGAGGGTGGCCTCAGGCTCACCCAATTACATGACGGCACAAGATCTACGCCCCCATTTGTCACTCAACTCCCCAAACAATCCAGTGCTATGCAGCCTCCAAGCCTCCAACGTTTGGAATTTCTTCCCCTTGAGCTTTAATCTCTTTCTATTTTATTTTGTCATGGCAAGAATATTTAACATGAGATCTACCTGATTAAATTTTTAAGTGTGTGATATCCAATTGTTGGCTATAGATACAATGTTGTACAGCAGATCTGTAGGACTTGTTCATTTTGTTTAACTGAAACTTTATGCTTGCTGATTGTGAGTCTCCATTTCCCTTGGCCCCCCAGCCCCTAGGGGGCTCTTTGACTCCACCACCACTCCACACTTTGATTCAACTCATTTGATTATTTTAGATACCTCATGTAAGTGGAATCATGCAGTAGTTGACTTTTTATGTCTGGTTTATTTCACTTTGCATAATATCCTCAAGGTTCATCCGTGTTGCCACATATTACAGAATTTCCTTCTTTTTAAAGGCTGTATGGTATTCCACTGTGTATAAATACCTCACTTTCTTTAGCCACTCATCTGTGGATGGGCACTTAGATTGTTTCCACATCTTGGCTCTTGTGAAGACTGAAATGAAAATGGGAGCACACAAACCTCTTCTGAAAGAATTGATTTCGATTATTTTAGATGTGGAGAAACTGGAACCCTTACCCAGTGTTGGAGAGAATGCAAAGTGGTAAACAGCTGCTTTGGAAAACAGTATGAAGGTTCCTTAAAAACAAAACTGCCATATGATCCAGGAAGCCCACTTCTGTGTATTTACCCAAAGGAAATGTAATCAGGGTCTCGAAGAGATATTGACATTTAGAACTTTAAGAGCAGGGGTTCTCGACAAGAACTAATAACTCTCTAAGAGGGTCCTTAACTGTCTGAACTGAACTTCTCTTACTGATACTGAAAGACTTGGAGATTTATTCATAGGCAAGCACATATGAATTTCTTAGGTGAAAGTTGGTAAATCTGTTTGTAGTATTTTGATATTAAAATGATGGAACAAGAAAAGAGTCTCAGGTCTTTTATATCTTGTTCATACATGAATTTGAAATCAACTTGTTTTCTGTAAGCTCTTGTGGTACTCAGGAAATTCAAGTTCTTATATTTTCGACAAACACATCCTTAAGTGTGTAAATAGCATTTCATAAGCACACTGTTATTTTTAATAAGGTTGAGCTCGCAGAAGGAGCTGAAGCCCAGGAACAACAATTACAGAAATAAGAGCAGGAAGGAGAGCCCACAGCGAAGGGGCTCCTCCCAGAATCTCAGAGGCGTGACTCTATTTGATATCGACAGTAGTTCTGGGAGGGACAGTTACTCCCTGTCATACCCTCCTGAGAGAAGGAGATTGAGATTAAGAAATACCACCAGGCTTGTCATCCAGCAAGTTACTGGCCAGCAAACGATCAACTTCATGATCCAAAAATCAACAAGTTACCTATAGTTAATAGCTACTACCCTGGTAAAAGACCTCCATCAAAAAAGAACATAATTTGTGGCCAAAGATTTACAAACTGCAGTAGGAATATGACAATCAACAGGTGACTTTATCTAAAGAACTATTATTTTTAAATAAACTTCTTAGGAATGTACTTGTTAGGATATATTTTCTAAGCAGTTCAGAGAAACCAAGCCCCTCCATCCTACTTGTTTCTCCTGCTTTAGAAGAGACAGAAACTGGAGTAACGGGGAAAAGCCATAGGAAAGGAAAATAAATGTGCTTCTACCACAAAAGAGCAGGTTGTTCCACTGCTCAATACCTTCCTGGAAGTACATGGCCAGTAGATAAACTTCAATGGGGAAGAAAATATTAAAAAATCAAACAATAAACTAAAATACCTAGGAACCGATATCAGGCTTGCTGGAGATGTGTAGAGCATATTTTTAGGTTTGAAAAATGATGCTATATTTGTTTCATAAACTGTTAAGTACTTGGACAAAATAAAGCAATAAATACATTAACATTTTAGGAAGAAATTCAGTTTTTACGTTTATTATCAGATGTATCATGAGCACACACACACACACACACACACACACACACACACACACACACTCCAGTGACTACAGAGGAGATGTTACAATTTCCTCAATCTATTTTTTTCCTTTCATTAAACTGTTTTTAAATATAATTACTGAAGTCAATTTAAGTCACTAAGAAAATGAATGACTTGAAATGTCTTCTGAGTTCTTAGTATCACCAAGTTTTGAAAACTAAAGTGCAAGATCAACTCAGACCAGCCATCCCTGTGGTTTCCCCACAGATGAGAGAGAGCTAGATCTGGAAGTAGCGATCCCCGTCTCGGATGCCAAGCCACCAGGGATGGGAAAGGATACATTTCAGCAAAGAATAAAGCTGCTACATTTGAACTGTTTTCCGAGAACAGGTCACTATTTGGATTTACTATGCACACTTTTAATAAATAATCGTACATTTCAGCATCTAAATTGGACAGTGAGATTTTTTTCATGCTCAAGATTCATTTCAGGCTGACCAGGGAAGAAATGCCTCTATAATCAGAAATAGGTTTTATTAAGCTACTGTACTACCTGTCAGTGCAAACAGGGAGAAATCTCTTTGCAAATCCCAGTAACAGAACTCTCCTCAGGTCTGGCGTAGCATCTGACAAAGCACTTCAAAACCATCTTCCTCTCTGAATTTCCAAGGCTCTCTGGGGTTTCTGGTTTTGCATTTGCAAAAATAAGCTTTATAGCAGCACAAAAACATTGCTCAGCCTCAGGAACCGAGCGACCAAAGGGCTGTGAAGATCAAGTGGGAAGATCAGGAGGAAGGAGGCCAAGCCGGGCCTTCTTGTGCTGAACTTCTCCCCAGACGTCCCCACCATCTACATCCACTCTAGGGTGCCAGCCCCAGGGGAAGGTGAGTAAGGGGAATGGCCGGCAGCTGTCTGTGCTCAGTATCCTGACCGACGGCACAGCGGGAGCGACAGCCTACCTTGGAAAGGTGCTTGCACAAGTGTGATTTTATTTGGGGGTTTAAAGTATTAAATGAAATATGACCTGCCAAGGCAAAAGAGAAACAAAACCTAAGTTCTTTTATTCCCTGTATTGGCATGCATGAGTTCTAGAACGGCTCCATCAGGTCTCTCATCCTCAAGGTGTCTCATGTTTGTCCTGCATTCTATAACTTAGTGCAGGCTCAGTATGGAGACCTTATACCATCTTCCCAAACTGAATATGGTGGCCAGAGTTAAGCAGGCTAACGTTTTTGTCGTAGCGCAGAAATCAGAACTGGAAAACTCCTGGGGTATTTTATCCCATAAGAGCACATTTAATTCAAGAATCCTCCAGGCTTCTCTGAATTTTCAGTATTTCCTCCAAACAGACTCATAAACTAGAAAAACCAATGTGACTGACAGCATCTAGTGAGGGCAGAGCATCTAGTGCCAGGACATGTTATGTTTACAAAGCATCTCATGTCTGCAGAGCTCTAGTGTCTGCTGAGAATCTAATGTTTGTAGCATATCTAGTATGTGAGAGTACGTAGTACCTGCAGAGCATCTAGTGGGCACAGAGCATCCAGTGTCTGATGTATCATGGTTACAGAGCTTTTAGTACTGGCAGAGCATGCAGTGTTTGCAGAATATCTAACAGCTGCAGTGTATTAAGTGTGTGCAAAACATCTATTGTGTGCAGAGCACCTAGAGTGTGCTGACTAGACTCCAGCTCTAGATCGTGGCCTGGGGATGAGGAGGCCTCCACTCACCACATCACAGCCGGGGCAGTCGGGCCCATTCTCGCAGGTCCGGCGGCGAGCTTGAATGCCGCCCCCACACTGCACTGTGCACCGTTCCCAAGGACCCCAGCCTGTCCAGAACAAATGTGGGGGGCACAGCAAATGCTCGTTGCAGTATCTGTAATGGGAACCAAGAGGAAAAGGAAACTGTTTAGTGCAATGGGAGGCCACCCACCTTTCCAGTCTTGGTCTGGGTACCAGGTGTTGCACATGTGGGCATGCTCCGCGTGGAGGGGCTTTTGCATTCCGGGCGGTTGCACAGTCAAGGAGGCAGATGCGGCGTTGGCCATGCCGCGTGCACGCAGACAACGGGAGGCACGGGAGACAACGAAGAAAATGCTGAACTCACAATGCAGGATGGCTCTTCCTGTGCAGCCAGTTAAAGGACAAACAAAACAAAACCCTTCAAATAGACACTCAAAAATGAGAACACATAGACATATCTAGGTAGGGCATTTATCTTCTAAACATAAACAGTAAAAGATAGAGTAGGTTATAGATACAAAGTCAGCAAAAGTGTATTTGGAATTCATTTCTCATCCTCAAATCAAATAAGGCTAGTAATCCTCTTAGTATGAGTTAAAGGAAAGTTAAAGCCTGATTTTAGCATGCAGCTTCATGCCATAAACTGCTCAGGTTATTGTATTTTTAAGTTTATTTGTAGACTCTCAGAGTAACATCAAACAATCTTAATTTTTACCACCAGTTATTCCAAAATAGTTGAATTACTATTTACAAACACTAGTCCTATTTTCAGTGACTGAGAACACTTACTTCTACATGTACATTCATAATGCCAATTTTTAGCCAAATATAGAAGGCTTTCTTTAGCCTTAGATGAGTCAAATTTCCCCTCAGCTTACAGCCCGGGGGAAGAAGGGGTCAGTCTGAACATGGTAAAATTTAGTGAGATGCATTTGGCCACTGAAAGGACTATATAAGTTCAAGACTCCATCTATTAAGTGTAAATGTAGTTTCTAGAGAACATTTAGATACAAGAGTTTTTCTGAAGTGTCCCTCCTCACCCCTTCTGCCCTCAGAGACAGGTGGCAGAGATTCCTACCTGCCAAGTGAAGTCAGTTACCAGAGTGCCATCGTTAATAGTAAACACTTTATCTGCAGGGCGCTAGCTATGCAAAGGGCCTCACAAAAACACTTGTCTGAAGAGACGTTTACAGCCGAAGAGGAAGACAGGGAAATGGACACAAATCCAGGACAGAAGACACCAATTTAGTGAGTAGAAAATAGGGGCAAGTGGTAGCTGGTGTCCAGAAACCAACAAAAGGAATTTAGGGGGTGTAATTTCCTGACAGCAAATTTTAGTAACATTCAAATGTTTTTCTATCAAACCAGAAAAACTCCACGGACTGTGAAGGCTTCAGGAGCCAGTATGGTGATGAACAGTAAAAAGCCAGGCCATGCTGAAGGGGGTCACCAGAATGAGGTATACTGACCATCGGCTGGCATCCTAGGAAAGAATGGAATGTACAAATGGGAAGAGCCAAGTAAGACAGGTGATTGAGGAGAAAAAGAACAGAAAAAGGTGACAGAAGGTGGAATGTTATCTCTCTTAAGGAACAGGGGAAAAGTTGGACTTTATTTACAAGGAATCAAGAAAGCACCACAGAGCACCAGAGACAAAATAGCATTATTTTGTCTCAGAGTTAAGAGAGTGAAAACTGGTCTCTGGGGGTTGGGGGCTCATCATGCCGGTGGCCTGGAGCCCTCTGAGACTTGAGGAGCTCTCCACACTTGAGTGTGGGGTCTGGGTCCCCAAAGACGGCAGGAGGAGTAGATGGAGCAAATACCAGCTGGGAGACTCTGGACTGCAACAACCCAAGGGAGAGATTTCCAGGCTAGACAAATATGATGGAGGTGGGAAGAGGAGAGGTAGGGATATCTAGGGAATTTGGGATAATGCATATGAGATAGGATAACTGTGTGAATGTATAGAAAAAGAAGCAAATAAATAAGCAGTAGAGTGAAAAGTCAGCCTCTCAACTCAAAGTGGGAGGCACGCTTACTTCCAGGGAGAGATGTCACACTGGCAGAAGCCCCCAGAGAGTCAAGGACCAATCAGGCTGTCTTGTCAATGGGTTTCAGCCCCGGGCAAGTTCACTATGGATTCAATGTGACCAAAGAAATGACATGTTCTTGGGGTGAAAGAGTTATACCCAACTTTATTTCCAGGGTGGCAGGTCAATCGCTAAAATCTCATCCACTCAGAGCGAGTCTGCACGCAGCAAGCCAGTCTCTGCCTCTGGGCCTCTGTCCTCTGCTCTGCTCTCCTGCAGCCTTGCAGCTATGCTACCATGTCGCCCAGAGTATTGGGTGGAGCTCTTTTTATAGAGTCAATAGCAACGTATTGCCCACATGTGTGTAGTGATCTAGTCAACCAGGACCAGGTGAGAATCCTGGCCACAGGAACTTTCATTTTATCCATACAGGCAAATGGCTTTGTTTCTCTGAACTTTCACATGGAAGAGTAGCCAGTGGAATGGGGGTAGTCGTCACTCTTTTTCATCTTCCAGTTTTTAAGACAGAAGAGAAGCATTAGGTTTCCCTCTTAAGGAGTCATCTCCAGTCACCCAGGGCCCTGACTCTCAGAGCTCAGGGCTATGGACATTCTTATGTGTCGGACAGAAAGGGAAGGGGCCTTGTAATTGAGAGAGTATGACCCCTAGACGGAAGAGCCAAAACAAAATCAAGGATGCGGCAGATTAAAACAATTTGACCTTAGGAAGCATGTGCAAATTTGCAGAGTTAAGTAAGTCAAGCATCCTGACTATGAAGTGATTGTTAACATATGTGTGGGTGCATGGGGTGTCCAAGAGGAAATTACCATTTGTTTTGAGAACACATTTGGAAGAAGTCAGCAAAAGTCAGAGCATCAGAACTCTCAGCAAGTAACGCAAAATATCCCTGTGCAGCTTCTCACACTGCGGATGGAAGGATATGTTGAAGGCCGTGTCCTGTTTCCAAGATGATTCACAGACGTTCAGAAGGTATGGACTTTCAGACTCCTTGACACTAATTTCAGTTTTCGAAAACACAAACAATAGAAGAGCACAGAGGGCAAAGGAAAAGCTGACTCAAAATGGTTATGAAACCCTTGACATTAAGTAAAAAGCCCAGCAATGGAGCCACCATCTCCCCACATCAAAATAAATCAGAGTACACAGATACCTGTTCCTATAGCTAAAAATTGACTGCAGGAGAACCAGAAAATCGCATGTAGTGTAGAACTTTCAACCAGGGTTAATAAATTACATGTTCAGTTTTATTTTAAGGTTGTTAACACCCTGCCTTCACTTTTTTCTCTTTCTCTTACTCCATCAGTCCTGTGAAAAAAGTCTCACCAGGTACATGAATGTTACCCTCTGCAAGGGAGGTCAGAGGGAAACAGAAATTGCTAGGCTAGCTTTGCCCCTTTATGTCTGGGCTTCCACTCACTAATCCACCCTGGAAGAGTCTGCTCAGAGGCAGAGCCCTTATACGCCCCTAACTGAATCAGTAATTTCAAGGGAATATTGTTCCTCTGGTCCTCCAGCCTCCCTCCCCAACTAACTCGTGCTCCCGAGAGACACACCTCCTGTTCAGCTACCCACTGGGCCTCTGGTGTCTTTCTTGGTCACAGACAATGGAAACTGGAAGTTAGTTTCCTTGGTGACTCTGCTTGTTCAAGGATGTTTATGAATTAATGGATAAAATATTTACACAATGGGCCAGCCTGTAGTTTCTCATTTCTTGAGTCCTCTACATGCAGCTGGCTTTCACCAAATAACAGCTGAACATTTTTGAAATTTTATTGGCTCTCTTGGATCGCTGGTATCTTAAAGCACTGAAAGCCACAGATGCATTTCATGATGCATTAAAAATTAAGATTTTAATTTTGCCCATGACTGCTCATTCTCATTTTGTATTTAAAAGTGAATTAATAACCCAGCAATATTTCTCCATAAATTATCCATTTTTCCACAAACCTAGTCTCTGTGGAAAGAACTGCGTTTCGTAATGCTGTATAGAGTACTTTCTGAGCACCACGTCCTGTTTCCTGTTCTTTTTCTTCACGCTACAATTGTGTTCTGTTCTGGTGAGGTCCATGCTAGCTTCTCACTGCAGCCTCTGTTTGCCTGACCCAGTCTGAGCCCTGTCAGAACTATTTTCTCCTTGGTTCGCTCTCAGTGATTGTCCCTTTGCCGGGCCATACTGGAATAATGAAATCTTTTGTGGACTACAGAAACTGTACACACTGAGTCCGCCAAAATATTAGTATTTACCCCAAGAGAAAGCTAAGAGCACTCACGATGGGAGAGGAATGACTTGCAAGAGCACCCCTGGGGCTCACCACAGAGGTCAGCAAACATCCCTATGAAGGCAAAGAAATATCAGTGATGTGGTCCCTGTGAACCCATCCCCGGGAACTCACACCTTGTGAAATCAATCCCCCCACTCAGTGCATGGTGGGGTGGGGGTCAGGGGTGACTTGCTCCTAACCAACAGAATATAGCAAAGATGGCAGAGTATCACTTCCATGATTATGTTACTTAAGACTATCATGTCCTTCTTTCAAGAAAACTCTCCCTTGCTGGCTTGGAGGAAGCAAGCAGTTGGATCCCAAAGGCCCAGGTAGCAAGAAATTGAGGGCAGCTTCTGGCTAATAGCTTCCATCCAACAGCACCCGAGGAACTGAATGCTGCCAGCGGTCATGGGATTTGGGAAGCAGACCTTCTCCAGGTGAGCCTCGGATGAGACCACAACCATGGTCTACACACTTCAGTTGCAGCCTTGTGAGTCCTGAAGCAAAGGACCTGGGGAAACTGGACCACAGAAACTGTGAGCCAGTAAACACGTGGCACATTAGCTACCTAACTGTGGTAATGCTATTGTGTAATGACAACTAAAACAGGCTCAGGTACCCAGCCACAAAGTGTAACTGAAGAAATACCTAACAATGTGAGAGTGGCTCTGAGACCAGGGAATGGGCAGAAGCAAGCAGAATCTTGAAGATCGTGGTAGAGGAAACCTCGATTATCTTGAACATATGGTTGGTATAAATGTAGACTATGAGGATGCTACCAGAGAGGGTTTAGAAGGAAATAGGATAAAGAACGAACACCCAACAGCCGCCAACAGCACAGTTAGAAAATATAGCAAAGATGGCAGAGTATCACTTCCATGATTATGTTACATAAGATGGTCATGTCCTTCTTTCAAGAAAACTCTTTCTTTCCAAAAAAGATACACAAATGGCCACTAAGCACATGAAAAGATCCTCAACATCTTTGTCCTCAAAGAAGTGCAAATCAAAAGCCCAATGAGACACCATTTTCTACCTACTAGGATGGCTGTATGTAAAAAAATGAAAGTAGCAAGTGTTGCTGAGGATGTGGAGAAATTGAAGCCTCCTACATTGCTGGTAGGAATGCAGAATAGTGAAGCCATTGCGGAAAGACAGTTTGGCAGCTCCTCAAAAAGTTAAAACACAGAATTAATATGTGATCCAGCAATTCTACTCCTAGGAATATACACAAAAGAAATGGAACAGGGACTTGAATAGATACTTATACACCAGTGTTCACTGCAGATTTATTCACAATAGCTAAAAGGTGCAGATAATCCAAATGTCAATTGATGGGTAAATGGAAGACAATATGGGATAGCCATAATATAGTCGAATATTATTCAGCCGTCAAAAAATGAAGTTCTGACACAGGCTACATATATCATTAATGACCCTTGAGAACATTATGCTATGCAAAAGCAGCCAGTCACAAGAGGGCAAACACTGTATGATTCTACTTATATGAACTATCTAGAATGCACAAATTCACAGAGACAGAACATAAATTAGAGGTTACTGGGGGCTGAAAGGAGGGAGACACAGAGTTATTGCTTAATGGTTACAGAGTTCCTGTTTGGAATGATAGAGTTTTAGAAAAAGTGGTTATGTATGCATAATACTGTGAACGCAATTAACACCACTGAATGCTACACTTAAAAATGGCTAAATGGCAAGTTTTAACAACAATCAAAACCACTGAAAAGGAAATAAGAACATATTACTGAACACTGGAAGAAGGAAGAACTTTATCACAGAAGGCAGAATGCGCCCCAAAATCGTCACTGCAGGTATACGGAAAACAAAACATGTCAGTGTGAAGTGAGTCACAGAGCTTTTGGGAAATTTCCAGGCCTGGGGTCTTCCTGATGCTTATTGGAAAATATAGGAGGAAAGAAGAAAATTGATGGAAGGAATATTAACGAGTGAATAGTTCAGGAAATTCTGAGTCTCTCCTAATGACAAAAGATGCTGAAATTAAGAAATAGCTTCTGAGCACTGGCAGAATGGCTGGCGTGGGGTAAACAGCTGAGGGTGTGACTGACTGTACAACCTTTTGCTAACACCTCAGAAAGATCAAAGGGTCAGAGTAGTCCTCAGTTACACACAGCATCCTTTTAAGAGACTGAGAGCAACAGTGTGCTCCACAGATCACCAGTCACAAGCAGGCTATAGGGTTCTGTCCCCCAGCCCGCTCAGCAGAGTCCCTGGGTGGAGAAGGGCTATTTCAAAAGGAGCTGGGGTTGTAGATTTGTGGAGTAAAACCCAGGAAAATCCATGGGAGGCCTGTGAAGTATATTTCACCAAAAATACCAGCTTCGACTAAAAGGCACAGAGAAAAGTACAATGAAATGAGGTTGTCAGAAATCCAAATACCTACTGGCAGGAAATAGGCTGATAAAATTACCCAGCTGCAAGCACACGCAACTTTTCATGAAAAAGGACAGATGATCGGGAAGCAGACCTGAGAGCCAAAAACCATGGAGAATTATGCCCAGGCCTTGAAACTTAATGCAACAACTGCTAGTACTTGTTGGTTAGATTTCAGAATTTCTATGGAGCAGGGATTCCTGTGTACTTCTGATTCCCCTCCCTTTTGAGCAGAATCATCTACAGCCATTACCCCTCTCTGCCTGTCCCACCATCGTACGTTGGGTGTGTTGGTGGTAAATAATTGGTTTTCAGTCTCAGAGGTTGACAGACTGAGAGGGACCACACTCAGGGAGCCTAATTCACCTTCAGGCCTGATTTAAATGAGACTGTTCTAGAATTTGGGGGGATGGTTTAATGGTATAAGACTCTTAAAGGACCTTGGGAGAAGGTGAAATGCATTACACATATGGAGGGGATGTGAATGATTGAGGGCAGACAATAGACCATGGCTGATGCTATGGGACCCCAGTGATCCCTGCCTCCTGGTATTCCTGCCCTGTGTAATACCCCCTTTATTGCATATACAGCAGGGTCTGTGACTTACTTCTAATCAATAGAATATGGCAAGGCATGGCATGTCACTCGGTGATGACATTATGTAAGATATTAATGTCCATCTTGCAAAGAGACTCTCTTCCCTGCTAGATTTGAGGAAGCAAGTGACCATATAGGGAAGGCTCATTTGGCAAGAATATGAGGGTTGTCTCTGCTTAACAACTAGTAAGAAGCTGAGGCCCTCAAGGAACTCAAGGATCAGTCCACAGGAACTGAATGCTGATGTCAACCATGATCTTAGAAGTTAAGTCCTTCCCCAGTTGAGCCTTAGATGAGACCCCAGCTCTGAGCAGAGGGCCCAGGTAAGTCATATTGGAATGAGGCCTGGTCCACTGAGATAATAAACATGTGTTGTTTTAAGACAGTAACTTTGTGGAACTATTGCTACACAGCAGGAAAAAGCTAACAGCGATAACAACATTTGCATTTTGATAATATTTACACAGGGGTCCATGACTTCATCCTTGCTGGTGGCCTCTTTGGGAATCAGTGCTTCTACTCAGTTCTAGACACTCAAGAAACCATGTTCCAGGATATTTTAGAACAGAACAAAGTGTCCATACCTTTTAAAGTGCATGTAAAAAAGTTAGATATTTTCCTTACCTACTACTTCAGAAAACCACCTGTTAAATGCAAGATTGCATTGGAAGGCGCCCATGACATGCTGACAACTTAAAATACACATGGAAAAGAATGCCCCATTCTGGGGTACAGGGCACATTCACTAAGGGTATCTGTTGACAGAGGGACATGTAGTTACATAATCCAAACCCTGAATATATGCTCACCTATGCTCTGGTTGCCTAATTTAGTTCTAATGGAAAACTTTACCTCACCTAGCCAATACCATCTGCCCAGGGCCATCTTAGGACCTAGTTGGAATAGCAGGTTTTGAGACTGGTCTAGTTGAATTCTAACCAGAACAATCTTTCTCCAGCAGACTCACTTTCTGAGTCTCCAGAGAGCCCAGCACAGAGATGCCACTGTCCCTGGATCTCCCCTCCCTCATGAGCTGCTCAGCTAGCCACCCCTGACGGCACCATCATGGCATAGCTTTGACCAAAATTAAAGGATGCAGGAAAAAGAGGAGGGAGGTTCAGGTCAACAGAAAGGGATGCCACAGAGAAGCTAAGCTGGATCCCAAACTAAAACCGCAGGAAACCGGACCATGCTGGAAGGACACGAAGCATTGAGGATGGCAATGCTGGGCGCAGGGCGGTACGCACCGTTCCTCGCGGTTCTGCCCCACGCACACCCGGCCCCCGTGCCTGGGGGTGGGATTGCTGCAGGACCGCTGCCGCACCTGGAAGCCGATCCCGCAGGTGGTGCTGCAGGGAGACCACGCGGTCCAGGGGGTCCAGCCTCCGTTCCTGGGGAGAGAAGTAGTGGGGACGCTGAGTCAGACTGGGTCAGAGTCCAGCCTCATCTGCACCCACCTCCAAATTCCCGCGGCCCCCTCAGGATGATGGGACAGTGGGCTGCTAGGGGAAAGGGCACAGGCACCTGGCACCAAATGCACTGTGTCATAGGAATCTCAACTACTGGGCGAGTTTTCTGATTTGAGAGTCCAGGAAGGAAATTTAAGAGTAAAGTTTTAAGTGCGCTATAAATAATTTAAAATGGGCTATGTTAGAACCATTTTTAGTTATAAAAATGTTAAGCTAATGAAAAATAATGTTATTTCATTGAAAAGCAATTTGAGATGAATCCCTGAATGTCTAGACTTTTTGTTTTTGACTTGTACTGTATCCGCTATAGTCTATGAAAAGAGCACATCTGAGCAAAATCATCTAAACTATGCGTAATGCTTACTTTTAAAATCTATTAGTATCAATAAAAATCAATAATTCTTTTGATAGCAGTCATATTGATAAAGACCACAATAATGTCCAAAGCTTTAAAACAAGCTTTATTAAAAATGAAGCAAAGATATTTTAAATTCAGATTCTTGGCTACTGTCTTAAAATTTCACAAAGTTGTAAGCTATAGTGTAAATCAAGAATGCAAATTGTGAATAACTATTTGTTTTTTTAATATATGTATGTATAAAGTATGTAGATACATAAAAATATAAAATAAAAAGAAACAAACTTGTATAAAAGTTTATAATAGAAAAATGTAAGTAAGCCATTAATTACTGCCAGCTAGAGAGATTATTTTTGTTGTTGTTTAACGTGGTATTTTTTTCCTTAAAATGCCTGTATTCAGAATGTTTATAATTTAAATATCTACCTTAAAAGTTAGTCCCTGCTATTAAAAACAAACTACAGGCATTTTTGAAGATTTTAACTCTTCGTCTGAACTCCCATGCATGTAGAATTTTTTTCTATTTTAATCACATATGCATTTCTATAGATGTTAACCTCATCCATAAGATTTCCATTTCCAGTGAAAAACATCAACTCACATTAATTTATTTTTACTTTATATATTCCTTTGAAGCATGTGGTCTATAACTGGGACATTTAAGCTCTAGGTATCAACAGTAAGTTGGAAATATAATTTCTAAAATCATTTCAAGTGAAAATTCCTCTGAGAAAATTCTTAGTGTATTGCATATTTCCCTGTTTTGTTTTATAAAAGTTAATAATGTAAATAAAGTAGTGATACCTTAAGTATGATATTATAATAAAGCTGCTTTATAATATAACTAGATAATCACAAAATAAGACAGAGCCTCCCACGTTGTTCCTAACGGTAATTAGCTAGTACTTATACCCTGTTACCTACATCATTAAAAACTTTACCCAAGTTCATTGAATTATATTCAAAGTAAGCAATTTCAACATAAAAAATGACATTTTTACTTTCAAATTTTCTTTATATATGAGCAAAATTGTTAGATAATGCAGGATACTGCTTCCAAACTTGTTTGGAAATTCTTAATATCCTAATTTTATGATATATTCTATTTACAATATATGGAACATGTATACAGGGAAGTAGGTAAATGAAAGACTATGTATATAAATAGAAATATAATCAGTGAGGAAATGAATGATGTAATTGTCTGTCGCATGGACCTGGGTTTGCATACTTGTAAATGCTGCCAAGAGGCGGACCTAGTAGAAGGCGACCACAGAAGCATAAAGTAAGCCTATTATTAGCAGATGTGCCACTTGTATGACTGAGTCAGCCCAGAACAATCCACTTATGCATTTTAAAGCATCACTAAAAGGGGTTCACTTACTTGATTTTTAGTCTTCACCACTAGTTACTGCAACTCTGCTCAGAGAATGACATTTCGACTAGAACCAAAGCCAAAGAGGTACCAGTACTGCACTGGACAGTACTTTTCTCATAAAGCAACACAGTCATTTACTACAATCTTCAAACAACAAGAGTTCTGCAGCTTTCAAAATGTTGCTGCCAGGAATCAATGGAAACCATCTGATTTGTACATAAGGAAGGCAGTTGATGCCCAGAGTTGGGGGGACGCACCTGGAACAGTTGGCGATCTCCATGCGGGGGCCCTCGCACTGCCAGCCGCCACACTGGGGGACTGGGCTGTCGCAGGCGCGGGTGCGACAGAGGCAGGACCCCACAGCGCTGCCATCAGTGTGTGTGCAGGGTGTCCACGGAGACCACGCACCAAACCGCCCGTCCACGGTGAGATTCCTTGTCTGGGAAGGACACGCAGCAAGGATGTCAGAAACAGTTATGGCCATAAATGTGATACGGGAAAAATGAAAGGTCTCTCGTGAGGCACTCAGAACCCACTCAGACTATTTCATGTTACAATTTAATAGGGGTGGACAGGGAAGTATTTCAAAATCAGATGAAGAGGTCCTTGATGGAGACAATGACAGGTGGGGAGGCAAGGAGGAGAAGGAGAAAAAGGAAAAGAAAAGGAAGAAGGGCGGGGGGGAGAAGGGAGAAGAAAGGGGAGACGAAGAGGGCCAGGGGAGGGGAGAAGGAGTGAAGGGTGCTAAGAGCTTGGTGATCGGATGGTGGCAGGATTGCCCACTGATGCAGGAAACCTAAGGACCACGAGGAGCTGGAGTGCAAAACCACAGATACAACTCAGTTGCATGTTTATGTGCCTTAAAAAAATGAGAGATTAGTCAACTAGTATCCGCTGAGAACTGGCCTGGCTCAAATGTCACCTTAAGCTGATAGCATTTAATTTACAACATATTAGGGAGTGCCTACTAAGCAACCTTAGTGTGTTCTTGGAGAACCGAAGGTGATAAGCTGATTCAAACCGCTAATGCCCATGGGTCGTGAAGAGGAGCAGGAGGCTGCTGCCCTAGGCCATCCAAGGGAGCTCGGGGAGATGGCACCTGGGTGCTACAGTGGGGGCCCAGGGACCGCAGCCTAGTTCAGGTCCCGCAGCAGCATCGGTGCTGCCTGAATCCCGTGGAAAGGATGCTGAGTAGCTTTTGGCTCCACAAACAGTACAGTCACCGCATCCAACACAAGACCCAGATCTGGGTGACAAGTTGCTCAGTTCTCAACACATCTCAGATCTGTGGCCTCTTCCATCTGCATCAGGTATATGGACATTTTGCTGGATGGGGTCAGTGGGAACAAGAATTCTCATAGAGGGATAAGAAGAAAGGCTTCTACTACTGGGGCATTTTCACACTGAAAATGTTTTGTATCTTTTCCTCAAACTGCTGGCAGGTTGGGCTGACTGGCTAATGCATACAGGGCATGTGTGATGAGTGGTGAATGGTGGAAAGGAGGGATTTCAGAGCACAGGACTGGACTGTGTCATGTGGGCGCCTGGGGGCGGCTCCCTGTGTGATGTACAGAGAGCAGTTGTCCCTCCAAACACTTCAAATGCACACAAATGTGTGTCACAGCGCATCAGAAAAATGAGGCAAACTCCTAAAGAGCTTTAAACTCAGTGAATTTAAGTGAAAAACAACCAACATAGTCTATTTGCTCAGAATATCAACATCCATGTAGTTTAGCACATTATGTGGACCATAAAATTTACATAATAAGCCACCTCCTCCTCTGCAGGCCTGCTCTTCTGCAGACTAGATGCCAGCCCAGCCCAGAAGAGGCCAGAAGCCTCTAGAATGTTACTGGAATGTCAGGAAGGGAGCCCCATAGCTTAGAAAGCATAAAACAACATGGCTTCATGATACAGGGGGATCTCAGAGTCAAAGATCTAAGTGTTAAGTAACTGAATCTATGATGACTCGAGCAGGAAAGAGAAGCCAGGGTCCATGGGATTTTGAGGAGAAGGCAATGAAGTCAGTCTGGGCAGAGGCGGATCATCAAGGGATGCTGAAGCTGCCGGAGCCCACCAATGGGAGCTGTGGCTCTGCTGTGTGTGGCAGGAGAGGGGAGGACAAGTAATGGGGGCTGAGCGAGGAACAGAGCCTGGGAGGGGCGGCCTGACAGGGGGCTGTCCGAGGGGTAGGAGCTGCAGTCTGAGCCACAGGAGGGCCAGGAGGAAGTGCCTAGCCTTGATCCTCCTGCACAAGCCGCCCATTGGCTGGAACCCAAGATAAGATACCAGCCTGGGGTGGCGGCACCCTGGGAGTGGGAAGCGTCAGGCTCCTGGCATTGACAGTGGATGGGGTCGGGGAATGAACCGAGCTGCATTGCAATCTATGCCACATCAGGAGAGGTTTGTGAGGCATCTGGTCCCTTCCATTTGCCTCTCTTCGTGAAGATGCGGGGTAAGGTAGGTGGAGGACGCTCTTACAATGTTTGAAGCTTTGTGAGTCCCCACACTCATCAAAAACTTCTGAAAGGACAGGTTAGAGAGCTGGGGGCAAAGGAGGTTCTCTCAACCCCTGCTAGCTTCTGTTTCTTTGTCTAAAATACAAAGGAAATGGGAATGGAGAATGTTAGGCTCTCTAGCTGTAAGAGGTCATGAGGAAATCTGCCTCAGAGAATACAGAGAAATGGAAGATTTGTGAGGCCAGGGAAAATACAATGTGGCGATGAGACATGGATGAGGATGGAAACAGGAATGCTCTGAATGTTGACAGAGGGCATTTCTGATAGAAAAATATTTAGATTGCATGGTCATGAGTCAAACTCACAGCCGACGGGAACATGGTACAAGCTAAATTTATCAGTAAAGTGGTTAGAAAAGAAATGAATATAGGGAAGATATGAGTAGGAACACCAGGAGTCAGAAAAAGGAATCAGAAGACGGACAGACAGATGGAGAGAAGGGGCTGGAGTCGCTGCCCTAATTCCTGGTGACTTTTGAGGTTCCTGTTCCAACTCATGTTGCTCCTTCGTAATAAATCTCAAGTCCTGGAGGGAACCTGAGACTCTCAGTGCCTGCAGCCCAAAGAGCTAAGGCAACAACCCCAGTCAGGGCGGGTGGGTTGTTATGAAAGCAACACTTTGATTGAAAGAGGTCTCACATTCCCCGTGGGAGTCATCCCTCACCACGCCTGGGGAGTGGAGGTATTCCTGGCAGGTTAGGCTGGTGCCACCATCTGTCCCCTAGGCCGGGGACATCCTCATTGTCTAGGACAGTCCTGGCAACCCCACTGCCTTGGGCCAGTGCTGGGTCTAAAGAGGCACATGGCACCTGATTCTGGCCAATGAGACTCAAGAAGAGACTGCTGTAGGCTTCCAGAAGTTAATTTCCTCCAGACAAGAGGACAACACTCTTTGTTTAGACACTGTTAAGTGAGGACGTGATGCCTGGGGCTCCTGCAGGCGAGAAGGCTCAGGAAATAAGGGACCAGAGTACCCAAAGCCTCCCCAAACTGCCCAGAGTCAGCCCTGAAGCTGCTGCTTCCCATCATCATAGGAGGAAACTGGTTCTTTTCAAAGCTCTATTCACAGGAAATTCAATTTCTTTTAGGTGAATGCTGACCTATTGGACACAATCCCTATATACTATTTTTAAGAAAAAGCAAACTAAGATTTAAGGAAATTGTAAATTTGCCAAACCATTGTCCAACTAATGGTTTACAAGATGTCACTGGAAATGCTGATGTGTACTTTTTCTTTTTCATGACACCATGGTTTTTCAACATTGGCACGACTGACATTTGGGGTGGGCCATCCCCTGCCCTGTTGGATATTTGGTGACATCCTTGGTTTCCACCCCCTAGATGCTTGTTCCCTGCCACTCCTGGGTGTGATAGCCAACATTTCTCCAGACACTGCTACGTGTCCCCAGGGGCAAAATTTCCTCTAGTTAACAACCACTGTTCCTCAAAAACCTAAAAATTGATCTACCATATGACCCAGCAACTCTACCTCTTTTGGTATACATCTGAAGGAAAAGAAATCTCTGTATTGAAGTGATACTTGCCTCCCCATATTTATCACAGCATTATTTACAGTAGCCAAGGCATGGGAACAACCTAAGCATCCGTCAGTGGATGAAGAGGCAAAGAAACTGTCATCAATTCATCCATCCATCCACCTACCTATTTACCTACCTACCTACCTACCTATCTACCAACCAACCAACCAACCAACCTATGGTAGAATACTATTCACCTATAAAAAAGAAGAAAATCCTGCCATTTAGGAAAGCATGGATGAACTTTGAGTGCATCATGTGAAGTGAAGTAAGTCAGATGAAGAAAGACACATACTGTATGATCACTTATATGTGGACCCCTCCCCCCCAAGAAAGAAAACAGTAGCAAAAAATATCAGATATGCGGCTGCCAGAGGCAGAGGGTTGAGGGGAAGGGTGAAATGGTGGAAACAGTTAAAAGTACCAGCTTCCCACTGTGCAGGATGATTAAGTTTGGGAGATGTAATTAATGTACAGCATGAGACTATAGTTAACACGGCTGGGCAGTATATTTGAAAGGGGCTAAGAGAAGAGAACCTAAAAGTTCTCATTGTAAGGAAAAAAAACATTTTTTTGGTTTCTATATGAGATGATGGATGTTACCTAAACTTAGTGTGGAATCACTTCACGATATATGTAAGTGAAATCATTTTTGCTGCACACTGTAAACATATAAAGGGCTGTACATCAATTTTTTCTCAGTAAAACTGAAAAAGAACCATTGCACTAGACATTCTTTTTTCCACCTTTGGACCTTGGTGTAAGATAACAGAGTCTGTCGGCAAAGAGATGCTATAAATGTTCTCTTTGTAAATATACAGATGGGCAAAGGATGAGCTGATAAGACTGACAGAGAAAAAGAGGAAGAATGTGAAAGAAGTGGTGGCTGACGGCAGAGTGGAGAGGAATGGGCAGGAAACATAGGGCAGGCAGACGAATAAAGATCCTGGGAAAGAAAAGAACCACACAGGGCAAATCGCTAGTGGGTGAATACTGTGACTGCCATTCTGCAGGGTAAGAGCATGGGCTTTACTTTCTGGCCAGGGACAGGGTAGCTGCAGACTCTGAGGGGCAGGATTTTTCACTCCAAGGCCATTGCAGTCGGTCCTGTTAAATTCTGGAGCAAGAAAAACTTGCAATCTTCAGAAAAGTACACGGGCAGTTGAGCAAGGGCTCTCTGCATTGCATTTAACCATGTGTCCCTTTTGACCTGGGTATATTAATTCAAGAATCTGCCTAGTAAATATATCCATGAAGATGGGGTAGGTTCTGCTGCTTCACCTTTCCACATGAGTATTTTTATACTTGCTTAGTAATTTCCTTAGACATCAGAAACAGAGCTATCTAGAATAAATTATCTAATTGTGCTGTATTCTGGGTTTCTGCCAAGTGACCTTCTACTTTGGGTATGTGCTTTAGGTTATTGAATATTAAATATTAAACCATAGTAAAACACATACCAGGTGGCTTAGTGTATGCCAGGCACTATGCTGAGTGATTTACATGCATTAACTCCTTGAATCTTCCCAACATCCCTAGTATTTACATCTCATTTCACAGACAAGAAAATTGAGGCTCAGATGGGGCTAACTCTGTTCTAAGTTACATTACTTATGTAAGACCCAAGAATCAGTCTAAACAAGCTAAGTCTAGAGCCTGTGACCTCAGCCACTTCATTCTGTAATGAGATGCTAGGTCCTTCTCTGGTGAGAGTCTCATGGAAATTGGCCTCATACACTTTTACTCCCAGTTGTGTAATAGCAAAGTTCCCTCCACCAAAGGAATAACAGATTTCCGAGAGCTAGCTAAAGAAGATTCAATTTTTGTTCACAACCATAATGCATAATCCATGTTTGAGTCACTCATGTTCAATTCATTAGTTCTCAACTGATCAAGGACGTAGATGCGTTTGGTGAGTACAGAGGCCCCTGGAGCACACTCCCAGGCATCATTCTCTTAGGATTAACTGAAGTCTTATATTTTCTATCTTCCTTTACTTAGTTTCAAAGTTTCACGTACCTTTGTAACAAAACAGGATCTTGGATGTGCACATTAGAAAGGTGTGTCTCATGGTACATCAGTTTACTAGCATCCCTAAGTCTATCTCTGTAGATGAATTACAGATGGAAATGCAGAACCTTTGAGAGAACTAAGCTGGAGGGCCAGGTGGCCTCTGATAACAGTCTTCAGTGCCTCTCACTTCCAGTTCTTTCATCTATAAAATGGAAGCAGTAATGTTCATCTTTGGGCGCCATGATGAATATTAAAAAGACAGTCCATTGAAAACAGCCTAACATGGCACTGAACACATGGTGCAGACACACAATTAACCTTAATTCTCTTTTCCATTTTTAACAGATTTCATTTAAAAATTCAGAAATAATCTTTTACCTGCTATCTCAGCATAATATGCAGGGTGATCACTGGGTGTGGGGAAATGTTGACAGCTGGGCATGTCAATGTCTAGAAGTAATGGATTTAAACCCTGATTTCTTTCCTGATGTAGTTTTAGAATCCTGTGTGACCCCTTTAGACTCTGGACCATGGTGTGGCCACCTAATGGAGGGCTTTGGGCTCAATCAGTGCCCAAGTCCTCTTTCACTCAAAGGTGCTAATGACAACAGTAGCCAGGGAAGAATCCTGCTATTGTGAGATATTTAGGGACTTACTTGATCTATGTATTTTGCTAGTTGTCACATTGTACAATATGGTATACTGATAACCATGTACCTAATAAAGGATGTGAACAGTCTTTATATATAAATAAAGCTCAGGCAGATTCTTAAGACCACTTCTTCCTTGTTAAGTAGCATGACAGGTTAGGCAGGACATAGACATTATTTGAATCACTCTAGATATGTCAATTCAGATCTTGCTCAAGCACTTCAAATCTCTTAACCTGAGAATAATGTTTTCAATTATATGAGAAAATAGAACGTTAATCAATATTGCTGTCAACTCTTGCTCTGTCTCCAGGGAAGCAGAAATCCATAGACATTTTTAAATAAGGACATTTAGCGGAAAATAGGTCTTCTCTAAGTCACTACATCTGGGAAGGTTTCTGGGGTTCCATCTCCAAACAGAACTCCCTGGCAAGCAGAGGATTTAAGCTACAAATTGCAGGCTCTGTGTGAGTTTTTACTGGAGCACCGACTTGGGGAACTCGGTTGTGCTACGTTATTGGCCCATAGTTTGTGAAGATGTACTTGGTAGGTTCCTACATGAGTCTGATGTTGACCTCATCATACTCAACCTTCCCCTATCTCTTTTTGAGCTCCACATAATAGGACCTCCTTTTTGGTTCTTCAACTTGGGTTCGTACGTTGGATATGAGATGCTCTGGTCTCACTCCAAAATCCCTCAGCTTATAAAGCTCAGTATTTTAACATCGCAGAAATCACTTGGCATCTTGCACTCTATGGCAGCCATTTTTTCTTATAAAACAAGCAATGGCATATCAGAAATGATGAAATATGGTCTATTTGGCCAATAAAATCAAGCCTTTCTTCCATTTCAGTAAAAAACAAGTAACATAAAAGCAAAATTGCATTTTAATAGCTTTTAAAAATACCTAAGTTAAGACTGCTCTATGAATGCAAATAATGTTCACTGAGCTCATTTTCTTTCTAGGAGAGAGATTTTTGGAAAGTGATGTGTAATTAAAATAGTTGTTAAAAAACAAGACAACAGACTCAAAATGGAGTGCCTTATGCTAAGCCCTGTTATCACCAAACTGAGACTAAATTAGTTTCTGCTCTCCTAGGAATGTAATCTTAACCCGGTCAATCAGGAATTGCCTGATCAACGCTAATTAAATCATATGCCTGCTAGTTAGGGCCTCTGTCATCCCCTAAAGGAACATGACCTTGCAATAACTAACCAGTTCTTTTGTCTCATGTAACTTCTTTCTTCCTGCTCTCCAGTGCCTATAAAGGGCTTTCACTTTGTGCATGGCATTTCTACCTGCTGGATGGTATGCTGCCTGCTTCAAATCGCTTTCTGTGCAAACAAACTCTTAAAAATTTTCATATGTCTAACTTTTAACAAGTTAAAATGGGCAGTCTGGGATTTTCCGTTTTCCATATGGTAGCCTATATAAAACACATGGTTTTCTTTGCCGTGTTTTGCTCACAGTGACATAACTTATTGTCTGTTGTGGGACGCTTTGTATATTCTTAACTCACCAGAAGTATATCTTGATATGTGACTAATTCCTTTAAGTGAGGGGATTAGGATGGTCCTGTATAATGAAATCAACTCACACCAGAAAAAAAGATATTGTTATGTGTATTTTACAGCCAGTGAACCAGAGATCACATCTCAGTGACATTTTTAAAGCAGAAATGGTGGAGAGAACAGGTCCACATCACACTCTGACCTTCCTAAAGTTTATTACAGCAACTGTCTTCTCAGCAGGAGTGACCACCTTAAGTAACAAGCCTCTGGTCACTTCTTCAACATCACATTACCTCAATTTTTTGACTATAGGAATATACTATATATGTAATTGTTATAAACCAAGTGTGTATTTTCCATTATATAATTAAGCATGTCTCAGATATGCACTAAAACAACCATGGGTCCTAGATTGAAGGCTTCATTGCTTAAGAACTGCAATTTTAGTCTTGTGTTTAACCCTTAAAAATGTGGGGTCGGATATCTAGAAGATGATGAGGCACTGACTCTTCTAAAATACAAACACCAGCATTTGTCTAACCAATTTCAAGAGATGCTGCAGAAAAGTTTGCTTCTAAAATCAGAGACGTGAAGCTAAGTAACTCAAAGCAGTAGCAGCTAACTGCATTGCCTGGAGCCTGGAGGTGCCGATGCCCACAGCTTTGCAGTGAAAGGCCTGGATCTCATGCCAGCACTGGGGAATGACACTGGTTTTCATAGGCCAAGCCTTCCCTGTGTCAGTACCTGATTTTCCCACTTACAGACCGAAGGATAGGCTTCAGGAGCATGTGGTTCAGATAATGGAATGCACTGGTTCCTTGAAAGGAACCAGAATGACTGTCCAGATGCCTGAGGCAGTTCTGTATCAGAGAAAGAGTACAGATTGCAAATAAGAATGTGTCGCTTCTCTTCTCATCTCTGTCTTGCGGAGCTGTACCACACTGACAGAGAACAGCAGTTATGTCGCGTCACAATGGCTTAATCAACTTCCAGTACGAGGAAGCTAAAAGCTATCACTCATATCCTCTGAGAACTCAAAGAATTTGAGATGACTAGATTAAGGTTTCTAAAGACAAAGGAGAAAAAAAAAATAGGCTGACTACTACAAGTGAGGACCTGAACAAATAAATTGGCAAAAGGACTGTGGAATCTGTTTTCTTGGATTCAGAGTCTGGCTCAAAATGGAAGTGATTTTCTCTTCATTCTGCAGGATTCACTGTGTGACTAGCTATTAGCCTGTTCCTCTCAGATCTTCCCATGACCTCTTGAGCAGGAGCTACAAGGCTGCCCCACATGGGGCTCAACGGTAACATCTTTTGGTTTGTTCTTTTAAAAGCTCCACTTATCTCGGCTTCTGGAATTATAGCTGTCAAGGGAAATGGATGGGTGTGGACATTACTATTTATTAGTGCTAAAAGGGCAACAGAGCCCACACCAATCTCTGGAGATAAAAATCCAAGAATAAGTAAGAGATAGCACACCCCATTTTTAAATCAGCAGTATTTTCTCTTAAGATATTTCTCTTCAAAACAGACAAAAAGCTCATGGCAGCATCCTGAGTGGCTCCCAAATAAGCTAACAGTTGACTGGGTTAGCAGAGTACAGACTGGGTTTGCAAGAAAGGTCTACTATGAACACCCGTGGACCCCGCTGAAGTGTTGGACGGTGTTTCGGAGGCTGGAGTGCATGGACACTTACGGGGCAGCTGGAGGCATCCTGCTCCCACTGTGCCATGCTCAGGCTCTCCTCCAGGCTCGTGCACTTCTTCTTCACCACGTCCCAGCCACAGTAAGGGTCCTGGGCCCCAACGCAGGTGCTGGAAACACATGCCACAGGGTCAGTGGAGACACAGCTTTACACACTCCCACAGGTGCAAACTAAGGCCAGGCTGGCCCTTCTGGGGTGACATGGGAACTAGTTCTGAGAAACAAAGTTTTAGTCTGTCTGCCAGAGAGCATAGATTTCTGCATACGGCAGAAGTATCTAATTAAAACTAAATTTATTTTGGTTGAGACATCCATAAGTTTCTCTAAGATACAGGGCAGACAAGCAAATAACCATCTCTGCCCACATGAGCCTTTGGTATCAATGAATAAAGCTGAAGTCAGAACTCTGCAGTGCTCAGAAATACTGGCCATTGTTCCCCACCACCATCACCATCATCCCCATCATCCCCTTACCCCGTATTACTTGTCAAACACCTGGGATACAGAAAAGGATTGTATCATTTAGACACAACTTTGTAAGTGGGCTTTATTATTTTCACTTTATCATCACCACTGCCATCACCATCACCTTAATAACATGTTATTTGTTGAACACCTACTGGACTGTATCAAATTATTACATCGTTTAGACACTTAACTCTAACGAGGGAGGTAGTATAATTTTTGCTTTAGTGATGAAAACCAAATGGAGGAAATGTAAGAAATTGCCCCAAGGACAAGTGAGCACACATACAAAGCTTCACCAAGGTTAGCGCGATTTTAATAAAATAGGGAAGTCTTCCTTTTGAAGCCATAGTTAAAAAATATATTAACATTTTCAGTTTAATATATTTCTAGTTATGGTATTCAACATACTATATCAGAAGTATTGTAAATGGTAGATATTCTAGTTTAGCTTTGTCTAAATGAAAGGTTCATACACGACAGAGGCATTACAAGAAGATTCTGGCCCCCACGTTATACAAAAGAAAGTGGATGGAGGTGGGGGGAAGTGGGCACAGATGAGTGATACGAGTCAAAATTAGACAGGTGACCCCACAGGCAAGTAGGGCCCTGAACCTTGGAATTCCCTCTCTAAAGGGACCGAGAGGTCCGATGGGCAGGAACTAGGTGTGAGGCAAGGTAGGCAAGGGCAGCCTGGGGGTGCTAATGTCCTCTCAGAGGTAGGGGGCCACTTACAGCAAGGAAGAGTCTGTTACCGAGTCACCAAGGAACCAAGAGTAGGACTAGACACGGCAGCATAACTATCAAACACATGGTGGGCCAAAGAGATGTATTACTAAGTTGTTAATACTCATGATATAAAATAACCCTACATAACACATCTAATATGCTAACCATATATAAAACACTGGTCTAAGAACTTGACCTCTGTTAGCTCATGTAAACTTCATAGAGCCTATAAATATAGTACCTCAATTAGCACTACATGTACTCCCTCTCTAAATGAAGAAACAGAGGAGCAATGGAGAGGTAAAACTATTACTTATTAAGTTATGATGTGATTGTTTTTTGTTAACCTCCCAAAGAAGTTCAAACAGCAATGGTTAAATTGGCGTTCCTCCCAGCAGGAGTAGGTTGGGTGGCAAGGAGTGTGAAACAATTACCTGTCACAATAACCTCATTAGGACTTTTTGATACGTGACCAGGCACTTCAAAGGTAAACTGAGGTACATTCACCTTTCAAGAGTCTCTTTGAGCATACATGGATTTCTTTCAGGCAGTGTCAAAATGACAATGGTTAGAGGCTCCTTGGACAGGAACTAGGCGCAAAGACTTTGCAGACAAGATTCAAGAGCAAAGCCAGGAAATGGTTTGGTTGTCTGCAGCTTAAGTGGTTGCCTTAGTGGGAAAGCCTAGCTAGCTGTTGTGATATGGTTGTTCTTAAGTTTCACCTTCTCAGATTCACGTGCACAGACTCTGTTGAGGTTTTGCTTTGCTCACATAGAGCACTAGAGCCATCCCAGGCTAATGGTCTTCTGGTTTCATCACCTTAAAGTGCCTATATTACTTCCATGCAAAAAAAAAAAAATCAAACAAAAACAGTTATAAAGTACAAAGTAAAAATTTTCTCTCCCCAAAAGTAGGCACTGCTCACACTTTCATATATTTTGGAGATATTTTCTCTATACCAATAAGCATTCATGCAGGGATGTTCTTATATATACATATATATTTTGTTGTTTACATGTACAATTATAGATAACACGTGTAAAGGGGATTATTCACACGGCTTCAATTTTTGCTTTTTACACATCATAATATATTGTGACACTTGTTCTTGTGCATACAGTTCTACCTTATTCCTTTTATGCCTGTATAGTATTGTTACCTTGATGAACCAACATTTACTTAAATCCTTAAAAGCAAAGCTGTAATGCACATCTTTGTACATATTTTCTACATTATACACGCCTGTTAAGTGGAACTGATGACTTTAAAGTTATGGGTATCAGTCATTTGCACTGGCCAACAATAGCGGGTACCTCCTTCTCCTCTACCGGTTTCATGCTGGCTGTTGCCTATTTTTTTTTACATTAGCCCTTTCTGATAGATGAAAAAACGATTTTCTTGTCATCTGTTTTATTTATTTAGTTGTGAGATCATGATCACATGCATTGTGTGCACTTACTGCTATCTGTGTTTCCATTTGTGTAAACCTCCTATTTATAACCAGTCCCTGCTTTGGCTTAATTTTGACTGGGTCACTGGTTTCACTGTCTCTTATGTAGCCACTGCAAGTGAAAATATCTGTATTAAAAAATTAACACTGTCAATGATGTTTCAAATACTTTTCCCATTTGTCACTAAGTATTTTTTCTTGAGGTAATACAAAGGTTTTAACATTTTATATAATGATGTTTATGAGTCTTTTCCCTGGAAAATCATATCTGGATTTTGGCCATATTTAGAAAAAGCTTCGACCTTTAAAAATCATAAAAACGTGTACCCACGATTCCTTCTTATTCTTCTATAGTATTTTCATGTGCCTCCCTGTCTTTGATCCATCTAAAATGTATTTTAGCAACTCTCTTCCCCTTCAAAAAATTAAAGCAAACAAAAAAAAAAACGTATATTTTTAATCTAAATTTTTCAATCCTTGCATCAACACAAACAGATCCAGGGCTTAGGAGTAAGAACAAGGAAGCTGTACATGTTTTCTTTTTCCTTTTCTATTAAATTCAGATAACATCTTTTTCAAACATAAGTTGACAACAGAGAGTAGGAACATTTGCTTTTAAAATCTCTAGTTCTTGAGGTTTAGGATTATAATTTTTAATAATTTACTTTTAAAAAGAAAAATTCACTTAAATGGTCAGTTCCATTAGAGTAGAATTTGACCTGTATTTATTTATAGTACATAAAACATATCCTCAATGTTAAGAACTAATCATTTTAAAGATGCGCAATTGATTTAATACCTTTTTTTCCTGCAGGGGACAAGAGAGAGGACACTAAACCAATGATGTGGAAAGTATACTTTTGTAATCTATGGAATGAGATATTTCACATAATGTAACTAGGCCCAGGATGAGCAAATTCTCCCTGAGTAATGTCACTGGTACAGATGTTCTCTAGGAAAACACCCAGTTTCTGGAAATCTGGGGCCTTCAACTGTGAGACAGACCTGAGCAGAGGGTGGCAATAGGGCACTTCCCCCCTTCCGGGACCTCACCCGGCTGTGGCAGTGAGATCCGACCCCCAGTGTCCTACCCCTACTGACCTCTCCCCCCTGGCAGAAGGCCACAGTCTGCGGCAGACACTGGGATTCTCTGGGTACCATCCCATTTTCACATTGGTGGGCAAACAACGCAAAGCCACACTTAGAGAATTACTCAAAAAGCCTGAATTCCTTTTCATATTTTTTTTATTAAAGCAACATGGCCATTAGACAAAATTAAAATTCCTAAAAGGGGAAAATCACAGGAACTCCCTAACTCGGCCCCAGGCTTTTCCTTGCATATCTGCCTGGAGAACTCAAACAATGCCACAGGGTTACATGGAATATTTTAAGCTGTTTTAAATGAAAAGCTGCTTGTAAAAACATCTCCTTCTTCACATTTCACTTATCCCTTAAGATATTAAAACTTCTATATAAACACGAAGGCCCATTAAAAATACCATTATAGATAAACATGTGTCCCTCACTCAAAATATTTCATACCATGGGCAAAATTCTGATGAAGTCTACCTTTATTCTAAATTGTACTCTAAGAAAAAGCAGTCATGGTAACTTATTATTTTTGGAAGTTGGGTCTTTTAAAGAGACCATGTGGAAAATCACAGACTTCCTATTAAACCAGGCATCATGAAAGCAGCTTTTCTTCATTCTACTTTGAAAATATTTTTCTTTGTGTGATTAATCTTTTTAATAAAATGTTTTCCTTATTTTGGTAATAACCTTAGATTATGCATATTTGATATACCGCCATGATATTTGAAAGTATCTGAATTTAGAAAATATGCTGGTCAAAACCTCAAGGTTTAATTTGAGAATGTATTTATTGAGTTTTAGAGCCAAATGTATATTTAGAGGCAGGATAAACTACCTTCCTTTTTTCAGGACAATGATATTAATATTTATCTAAATTCTTCCTTTATATTTTAAAGTTTGCTATGCTATTTGTTAATTTGAGCAGTAGGGACAAGAGGTATATTCATCAAAATCTTTTCATTATATTTTTGGAAAGCAGGAGCTGATTACTGCATATGAGCCCTTTGTATATTAAGTATCAATGACTTTATCTGACTTGTTTCTGTTACATTGTCATTTTATCAGTTTACTTGTGACATTAAAAATTTCTGCCATGTTAACAAAATGTAAGCATTAAACCTGGGACTTTAAAGGTGTTTCAATCATTTAGCACATACCTAAGAGCACCTGCCATGAACCAGACTTTGAAAGTGGGGACACCATGCAAACAAAGCAGACACAGTCATTGTGACCCAAAGAACATACCCCCTTTGTAAAGGACATAAAAATGAAACAATTACACTGATAAATATCAACAACCAGTTGAAAAGGAAAAACCCAAAGGGGAAAACCCAATTTAGATAGATGAGCATGGGGTCAAGAAAAACTGTGGGGAGTCGCATTTAAACTAGGAGGAATGTAATGAATAGAAGTGATCCATTTGACACACATTGGCAAAATCAGAACATTCTGGCAGCAAGAACAGCATAGGGAAAGTGCTCAGCTGGGAGACAACTTTGAAAGCTGAAAGCCTGGGTAAGTGGAAGCTAGGCTTTGCTGGAATGGGCAGAACCTTGGAACTCCCTTCAACACTCAGGGCCTCCAGTACATGTTTAAATACTGAGCAAAAACCACATGTCAGATATCAGTACTTATTTCTACTATCATCTGATGGTAGTGGGACAGATCAATCCGTGTGTGCATGAATGATCGTTGCCTTCATTCTGGAGATGATCTGAGTGTCTTATTCCTAACCACCAATGTCACCATGTATACCAGACCCCCTTCTCAAAAGAGTGGCATTAAAAAACTGTCTAACTAGAAATAAGATTAAAAAAAAATCCAATTAGACAATCAACTTCCTGAGGAATGCATTTCAAGATGTATACACATCCTTCAGTGTGGAAGGAACATCTATTTTCTCCAGTTTCTTCTTCTGGAAAGTGGTAATACCTCACAGGGCTGTTTTGAGGATTAAATTATATTATGTAGTAAATAGGAACAAAGTTTTTTTGAGACAGGATATAGTTATTTTAATTAACCTCCAAACATAATTATAAGTTATGATATGCTATTGACTTCTGAGGTATCTGAAAACATACATCAAAAACACTAAGTCTGTGAATGCCACGGGCTCTTCATTTAATCAGACAATATGCCACTGAGAGGTGCAAGGCAGTTCAACGACATGTTTGTGTTGATTAACAGTGATTTTTGACTACTTGGATATGCAAAATGCGATGCTATGTGCTGAACACACAAAGACCTGGACTGAGCTTGCTGTCTAGTGTGGAAGGAAGAGTATGTTCACAAACATTGCCGGATACCAACATAATGGAGGATAATGATTAAGTGAGGAGTTCAGACAACGGGCGCTACAGGAGCCAGAAGCAAGAGGAGTGGGCTCAAAGAGTTCCAGGAAGAGGTGACGTGGAGGCTGGCCTTGAAGGGAAGCTGGAGCTTGGCCAAGCGAGAGGAGCACGCCTGGTCACGATGGTCCCGGGAAGGACAATCTGAAGCCATGTGCACGCAGCATACTCCGAGACATGAGCAGGGCATCTCGGCAGGGCTGAGGTCTCCTCCGGATCCCTAAGCAGTGTACTGATGTGAATAAAATGGTGGGGCTACATGGAGGCAGGGGAACTTTGTTGTCGTATAGAGCAGGTGTCAGACAGTGAAATCTACTAGAAGATTAACTTATAATTCCCAAGGAGAACCGGGATAGAACTATAATCACAATAGCATTTTTAAAGTTAGGACCCACACCAACTAAACAGAAATAGAACTACTAGTAAAAATACATGTTGAAGCTCATTATGAATAACTTACTAAAGACACAGTAATATTTCATGTAACCCGCTATGATTTGCAGTTGAAATTAACAAACTAGAATTTCAATAAGTCACTAACTTTTGATGCATTAAAAAACATCACTTTGGCTTACCATTAAATGACACTGATTAAACACAATGAAGATTTTCACATTTAAAAAGGTTTTTAATATTACATTTAAATCATTGATATGTATTGCCAGCAATACCTAGGAAATGTTTATTAATTAAAATTGTATTAGGTAGATATAACACATTTCCCTGAAAAATCTGGTTTAAAAATGAACAAGAGCGATAAAAATTTTACAGTGAAACATTCTGGGAAAATTGATAGTAGAAAAAAGCAGTGAAAAGAGTAAAGGACATTTGAAATAAGCAAAACAAAAGTACTTTCTGGAATCTAGTAACTGTGACCAACTTGGGACCTCAGCTTTGGTTTCTGGCATGCCACAGACAGTCCAGTTACACCCAGTTGGCAGGCAGAGACTCCTGAGCCATATATTCCAGCCTCCTGGTGGGCCTCAGTCATGGTGAACTTTTCTCCCGAGCAAGAGTAGAATCCTTCTGGGAAGTTCAAATCTACCCCTGGGGAGAAAACTCCCCACGGAAGGCAGTTTTGCACTCAGGCACGAAAACCGGGCAAAGGAACTCCAGGGATCACCGTGCCTTCACAGCTCTGGGGTGCTGGAGTAACTGCTGGAGTCATGACCCTATGTGACATCTATGTGCCCAAGAAGGAAAGAAAAGCACCCCTTCATTCAGGGAAAAGCTCACACTTTTGGTGTTCTGTGTTCTCCATCCTATAAAACGGAGGTAATCATAGGTACCTCCGAAGTCTGCCCTCCACAATCTCCTCTCCCTCCTGGCCAATCAAGTACAAAGATGAAGAACACAATTATTTTTTTGCCCATTTGGCATTTCTTCAAGGGAAACCCTTCTGTGAACTAGGACTGAATGGGCAGAATCAGAAGACACGGGACAGTCTGAAGAACCCTCTGAAGAACACACATGGTGTCCAGTAATACACGTTAACTTTTACACAAAACCTAAGAGGAAAATAAGTCCAGAGAAAAAATGCACATTCCTCTCCTAATAATTCACTCAGTTTTACAGTTTGTCATGACCGAGTGGAAGCGGCTTAAATGCCCAGAAATCCTCCCATGGAGCAGAGCCCACCCCGAGGGGAGAAACCTGTCCAGCCAGCAGAACACAGCCAGCAGCTACGGTAAGGCTGGCATCTACCTTGAATCTGGATCCTCTGCTGCCTCCCCAACCTCATGATGGCCGCAAAGGGAAGCCCTTGGCTGTTCTCACACCTGGCTCGGTCTCGCCTTCAGAAGTCCCTGAATCGTAGCCTCTTTCGTATGGACACATACACACAGTACGACGATAGATACCTGAGACAGGGAATTACTGATAGCACTAACAGATGCTCCCACCCGCTGGGTGGGGTCACATTAGTATCGCTCACCGACATACAGAATGTGGTCACTGGAGAGTCTCACAAACTGCCAGAAAATTCATTGCTAGATAGACTGGAGCCAGGTAAACAATTCAATACAAGGAGCAGAATCTGGCCTGATGGACTCAGAACCTCAGACACAGTGAAGTGGTTTAAAGGCAGAAAAGCAAATTCTTGACAGGTCAACTTGCTTCCAGGGTGGCCCAGGGCCACTGTGAAGTATATCTGGCAAAACAAGGCACATGGACAAGAGCAGTTTGACCCGACTCCTCCTCGCTCCTCTTTCTTTCCTTTTTTGTTCATTTGTTACTGTATTTGATTTCGACTTCCATTTGGGACAGAGGGACATTTTGAAACCAAGCCTTCGAAGGAGTGTGCAAAGAGTGAATTATATGGTTCCCCAGCAATGCTGGTGAGGCAGGACCTCCGCGAGCTGATTTGTCCTGAAGCGGGAAGGGAAAGGAACCGTACTGTATTGAGTTCTTATGTGCCAGACCCACCACGTACTCTCTGTGTTTTTGTCTCCCAATAACAAACTGAGGAACTTGCTTATGACACAACCAAGCAACATCTTATCTAGGATCCGCCTGAATCCAAAGCTCATGCCTTGCCATACACAATCCGTTCTGCAGATGCATGGGAATGGTTATTTCCTTAAGGTCCCTCATCAAATGACTGGGCTCTGCTGCAAATAGAATCTTCAGGGAAACTGGGTATATAAAAGCTAAGGTGCCGCTGCTCCGGAGGACTCAGGCGACGGGCTGGAGCTGAGAAGACGGCCACAGCCCAGGCTTTCCTGTGGAGTTCTTTCCATAGCTTTAAATTTGGGAGTTCAAAAGCAAGAGGCATGGGGACACTAAATAATGAAAGCCTGCACCGTGAGCTCTTTAGTTGTGTTTCTCAAACACAACTGAGGTACACAAGGTTGGTAATTCTACCAATTTTCAAACTTTATTCAAGTGACTATTTAAAATGCAGTGTCATTTAGGAAATGGAAACATGCTTTTTTTTAGGAAACCAAACAGAAAGCTGAACCCAAAACTGTGGAGTCGTGAATGGAAAGCTAAGGAAAGCTAAGAGGCTGTACTCATGTATTTGACTTATGGAAGACTTTCAGTACACATTCTGGTGCTTGGAAACACAGTCTCCATTTTTAACGATAATAGGATTATATTAAAATATTTGGGAAAAGAAGTGAAAGAATGTACTCGTCATCCCATGTTGAAGGGACAGCCCATGGCCTCTCTACAAGATGGCGCTCATATATTTTCATTGCTTTTATTGTCTACCTGGATCAAAATATACGCTTATATCATTGCCAAGGTGGATTCGTTGTGAAGTTAAGCAAGCCTAAAACTTCTTTACTTCATGAAACCCATTAAGGACCTGAGGTTGGCCCTAGTCACTTGTATTCAAAAGTTGATATTCTTTGCCTTAGTGAGAACCCCTCCCAAATTGCATGAATTTCAGATCCCACAAAAACCTACATTTCTCCCTGATTATTATAGAACAAACACTAGTCCAAGTTTTGTTTCTTAATTTACTAATCAAGTTTATGCATGTTCAAGTTCTAGCTGTCACATTTCGACTGTTCCTTTTCCACCCCACCCCTGGGATATTAACTTGCAACTTGGTCAGAAAACAGTGATCCAGGCTAAGCCCTCCTTGGACCCTCTTAGAGCGTATGCTCTTCACAGTAGTAATTAGCTTATCAGTGAATATTTCTTCTCTTTTCCTCTTTCTATTTTCTGAAGTTGTAATGATGACATACACATACTACTGTCTTGATTTTTCAGTTACCATCATATCATACAGATGTGTTTATCATCATCATTTGATGGCTTCAGAATAACCCACTGAGTGAATACTCCATTGAATAAGTGCATCATAACTCGATGACTGAAATTTAAGACTGGAATACTAGTTGTGATTCAGATATAGCTTAAAAAATAATTGGACAGGAATGTCAGGCTTAGAGATTAGGTCCTAGTGTAGTCCAGGATCAGACTTTAATGATAAATTGAGATGGGGATAAATTCTAAGGTAAACTCTAAGCCTCTTTGGCTCAAATCCACAATAGATATTTAGGAGATTTTATTTATGCCAGAATTTCTCATTAGACTCTGAGCTCCACGAAGACAGGGTCAGGGACGCCTCATCCATCATCATACACTCAGGGCCTGGCTTGGTGCTTGGCACATATTAAATTCAAAATATACTGTGAATGAATTAACTAAGGAAAATCCATAGTCTTTAGGGGCTGATCCAAAGTCAATGTAAACAAGAACTCAACACACCGAGATTTGGAAAATACTCAATTCATTTTGAAGAGAGAATATATACTTTGTAAAATAGGCACATGGCAAAATGTCCTTCTGAATATTTATGTGATTCATAACTAAATGACTAAAGCTGTCTTACTGGGTGATCTTGTGGGAATCCTGCGATTTTTTTCTGTATATTGTGTGTTTCTCCCATCAGACTGATGCTGTCTTTACAGAATATTTAATTAATAAAGTTGCCAATGTATTAACTTCACCTTTTAAAGCTTGTTCTTTCAAGCAATAAATGTCCTACAGCAACCTGGCTTCCATACTGATTTTCTTAATGTGGAGTTAATTTCTTTAATTAAATGATACTATTACAGGCTAACTAAATACCTGTTTACAAATGGAGACAACTCTTTTCCCTCCAATTTTATAAACCAAACTTAAAAGGCATGTCTCTTCTGTTTTATATATAGACTATGATTCTCCTGGTTCCTAGCTTTTCTTCTGTCTTCAATTAGTTTTTATAATAAAGCAAAAACGAAACAGCAAACATCTAAAGCCCAAGGGTTTTTAAATCCTTTGGCTAATGTTTTATATCACCACACTTTTCTGGAAAGGAGTTTTACTGTTCCACAAGAATTTAGGTTCTCTTTTTTAGGTTATGAAGTGAAACAGCAAAGAGGGGAGCAGCAGTGTCCATTTGTGAATGTGATAATATTCCCTGAGCTTGCCTTGGGCCGGCACCAGGCCGGAGGCTGCATGGAACCGGGGAAAAGGGACACGGCCCAGCTTTCAGCTCCTGGGCCTCTGAGCTGAATGAAGCCTGTGCTGGCATTCAACACTCAGCATTCTAGGGTCCGTCCTATGGCTGATGATTCTCTGCACATTCTCTGTTTCATTCTGATCCCTCATCTGTAAAATGCTAACTTTCCAACCTGATAGGTTTAGCTTATCTCATAATTGTGTTGGGTGTCAATAAAAAAACAAAGGATAGGTAAGTGTCTGAAGAGAAGAAAACACCATGGTATTCAGAAAATAGTTAGGTATAGAGTTAATTTATGTAATTGAATAATTAACTCCATACATTTAACACCTAATTTTATCAATGAGTCTATATAATGATTTAAGGTACACTGATTCATTCAAAAGGCATATATGATAAAATTCTAATTCATGAGTCAGCAAGTGACAGCCCATGGGCCAGATCCAGCCTGCCGCCTAAAGATTTACTGAAACTCAGTGTAGGGGATTCTCTGCCCTGGTGCCCTGGTAACTGTACATGTCTCTGCACAGGTCAGGGCCTCACTGCAGCTGACCTAAACTTTGGCAGGACACTGTGTGACCCTCCCTGTTCATGGCACGTGGAGGCATTATGAGCAGCTCCTCCAAGGCTGTCCACCCACCCCACCTCGTGTGTTCTGGGGGAGTATCTCACAGCATCCCAGGTTCTGATGGGGTAGAAGGCTTTTTGCCCATGCACCCCTCTCGGGGACAATGACAGGCCACAGAACTGCTAAGCACGGCCCGGCGCCCCAGCACCATGGCACCCCCATTCTCATGCTTAATGGCCACCAGCCTCTTTCTGCTTTGGGGTCACCCTATGGACAAGGGGTGGCGTAGCTGACACCTCTTCTGCTCCTATCTATGGAGCAAACAACTGGCCTGCATCCCAGTGCCTTGTTTCCCTGCCTGACCATGCCCGCCTTGCTGATGTAGCTGCCCCCACTCACTGACTGCAACCTGAGACTTCTCGGCCCCAAGGACAGAGCAGCGCAGCTGCCTGTGAAGCCTACAGTGAGCACTCTATCCGACTAATTAATGCACAGTCCTTAAAATATCCTTGTCATCTATATCCAAAGGCATGCCGCCTCCACTTTCCTCTCCTTAGACCGAGGAGCTTTGGCCGGCCAGACCACCTGGAAGGCTGCAGTATGTCCCCGGGAGGCAGAACAACCTGCTTTTAGGACACAACTGTGACAGCCCACATCCTGTGACCATCCTTGTCTTCCTGGCACAGTGGGATGGGGACTCTGTTTTCCTAGGAGGCAGGTTAGGACTTTACATTGGACTTCACACCAGGCGGGAACTAGGGGCGTGGCCTGGTTGCTCTGTCCTGCGCCTCCCTATGGATCTTTCCCACTTTAAGGAACTCGTGCTGCTACTCGGAGCCCCGACCAGGGGCATATAAGGTGGTGTCAGCTTAACCACTCTCCACTCTCATTCACTCAACACCTGTAGGGCTGTCCACATCCCCACATCCTTCAAAATTCAATGACTCTTAATTCATTTTATGAAACTAATACGAGTATGTGGTAAACCAGTCCTAGAGTACAGAAAGGAGACAGAAGAAACAGCACTAGTTTCTCTTGCCCTTTATGCCCCCAGAGGTAACCACCCATTCTGATGAGCTGGATTTATTGTTTGCCTACTTTTCCCATACTATTTATTAAATGGCTGTGTGAAAAAAAGCTAAAATTAAAACAATCTCTTATTTTTGGGGGGTCAAACTTGACTGAAGTATATATTTTAAATAGTGTTCTTTCTGAGGAAAAACAGCTATGTGGAGTCAAAACTGCCATGCTGTTTGTTCCAAGTTACAACCTGTGCAGAGTGCACGCAGTGCAGGCATGGGCTCTTCCCAGCTCCCCTGGGGCTCCAGGGTCACTCTAAATAACAGGAGAGTGGAAACTCACGTTAGAATAACCAAGGGGCTCTAAAACCTTCCAGCCTGCTGGCTCTAGCCCAGCGGCGAGCATAAGAAAGAAGAAGCAGGTGGGAGGAGGCCATGACTAGTTGTCAGCACACACCTGGGTTCCTCCTGTTCTGGTGCCACCTAGTTCTGGCTCTCCGGAACACACGAGGAACGTGCCACCAAGCAGCGCGTCCCTGCTAAGGTCTGACTGCTGTGGGTGACGTCCTTATGGTGCCAGGGGCAGCCCAGTGACCCAGAGACAGAGCCTGGGCTTTGGAGCAGAGAGTCCTAGCTCTGGACTCAGGTTTCACGCTGCATAAGGGATGTGACCTTGGCAGAACACCAAAAATCTGAGCCTATTTCCTTATCTGAAAAATGGAGATGATGTGGAACTTCATTCTGAGGGTGTAATGATTAAGGAAAATCACCACTTTCCTTAAGACCCAGCACAGTGCCAAATATGTAAAAGAAACTTGTGGAACTGTATCGGTTGTTACCATTTGTAAACATCATAATAGGTATCGGACTGTGGGCTGCCTTAGAAAACACATGTTCAAAGAAATGAAAATGTGAATATGACTTGGAAGGAGATAGTCATTAGCTCAATTTCTCTTCTTAAAAACACTTCAAAATTTATTTATAAAATTGATTTTCTAATAAAATGAAATTACTTATATCTACTATGGAAAGCATATTTAACAAAGAAATTACTATCTGATTGTTATTCAACTGTTATCCTGTTCCTATTTAGTGTATTTCTTTAGGCATATTTCTGGAAAACTAAAATTGCTATGTCAAAAAAAAAAAATCTTTCCCCAAAACTCATAAAAAAAGAAATCTGGGTATTTTGTTAGTAGTTTTTAAAAAACGGATTCTTTTTCAAGTTAATGTTAATTATGAGGTTTTCTTGTCTTTCCACCAGAGGAGGATGGCCGAAAAATATAATGGAAAGAATGCAGAGAAATTGTGGGTCGAAATCTTTAGATTTTCTTTTCTCAAATGGACTGTTTAGGGGTCAGACACAAACGAACCCATTCTGCGTGTGGGCACACAGAAGACGACAGTCTATCTGTCGACAATAAAGTTGTAATCTCTCGCTGCTTTTCTCTGAGCGAATGGACTAGTAAACGGCAGGGAGATTCAGGTCTGGATATAACTGTAAAACCTATTCTGCCCAGGAGCCTAATGAAGACAGATAAGTGGACTTCTTTTCCTCCAGAGAAAAAGAGGAAACTGTGAAGTCCTCCAGGGCCGCTGTGCCTGCTGGCAGCCGGCTCCTGTGGATTCATGAATGGGCTTGAAGTGCCAAGCATGAGTCCAGGTGGGCATGATGACGCCTGGCTTCCTTGCTCTGAGGCAGGACTTCATTTTTTAAGTTGCACCTACAAGGAGCTGAGCTCCTGCAACCCAGACACAATGAGACAGAACACCATGAAAAGGATGAATTGCCCCATGCTTTGCAAGTCACAAGCCCCCATTCTGGCATCAGAAACACCCTACATATAGCACGGGCCCGTGTCTTCCTGTGTGTTATCCTGTATCACACCCCCAAAAAAGTTAGTTAGAACTCAGAGCTTGTTGGGCTGGAGTTAGACTGGTGCCCCTCCAGCAGCACTTCTACTTGTGACATGCCTATTGGCAAGACCCCCACCCTGCTATCATCCACTGAGCCACCAGGAACCAGGCAGAATCATCCTAGCACTATGCTAGTCCTGCAGGGATCACCAATCAGAGTAAATTTCAAGAAGCTACTGGGTTAACTTTAGGAAAAAGATGTATATAGAAGATAGCCATTAATAATACCACTATTTGTTATTAATGTTCACAATAGCATTCTTACCAGCTGGGAGGCCCCTAATGTTATTCTTCAACACTCTGATAACAAAGGGGACAACATATTATATACTTCACTGTTTAGAGTCATCTAAGAAGGAATATTGTAATGCATTTTATTGTACATAAAATCCTTTCTTCTACATAAGAACACCCACTTTGCAGAATGCTTCAAATTTTAGACAATATGCATTATCTCTTTTGATTCTATGGCAGTCTGTTAGGTTGTGTTAGATGAGAAAGTGAGATCTAAAACACTTTAATGACCAGGTCAAGAAATAGCACATGCAAGCGTGTAATGTGCCTACCAGTCTCCGAGCCCAAAGTTAGTGCCACTGGGCCTTGCTAGAGAAAGAATGACCTGCATATGGTGTTGGTGATAAACCCAAACAGTCCATTTCTATACCAAATCTGCAGTCATGCACTGCTGTGGGGAATGGAATTAATAAGAGCGCTAATTCCTGACAACATTTGAGATTTTATCCCCACAAGCAGTCTTTTGTCAGGGGTCAGAGCATTTATGCAATATTCCAACATTAAAGACCTGGTCAGGCATAGAGTATATACAACACTTTGCAGTTTTCTAAGCTCCATTTTTCCAAATTGAAAGGTCACTGTGGTCAACAGTGGACACTCCATGGTAGATGAGAAGAACTGGCTAGGGCTGAGGGAAGGCGTGACAGCACTTGGGTTTCCCTGGGCCTGCAGGACTTCCCTTCTTTCCCTCTTCCCAGCCAGCCAGTAGGACCCGGGAGCCTCAGGAGAGAGGTACTATACCAAGGGAGCTGGCACTGAGGAATGCCCCCCAAACAGGATGGCACATCTCTCCTTCTCAGGAGCTTAGCTCTGGGCTGAGATGATGCATGCTTCGTATCATTCTCTGCCCCATATAATTTATATTACATGTATAAATAAAATAGACATATTATTTACATATAATATTTATATGACATGTAACAGAAACATATTATATATATTCAAATAAAAATGAACTTGTACCCAATTAATTCAGGAACACCAACTATCAGCATTATCACTGAGTATAATATGCACTGAATAACTGAACCCCAACAGCTGCTTACAGATGTTTTAACATCTGTATATTACATGCTCCTCCTCCAAGGATACTTGCTGGGTTATTCTCATCACAGTAAATCAGTTTGTATCGAAACTCTCGGCATCCTGGGATACAGGACTCAAAAGGATACCGAGGTCCTGTTGCCATTCAGCTGCTCACAATCTGGAAGGACCCCTGCTCCCTCTCTGGGGGGCGCGTCCCTGCAGGGCACCAGCGCATGGGGCACCCCGGGGCTGCCCTACCTGCGTGTGCGGTGGAACTGGCACCTCTTCAGTGGGATTCTGACCACGTGCTCCCATAGGCCCGCGAACAGGACGCGCTGGCTGTGCAGGATCTGCAGGCTCCTGAGGGGCTCCCCCCGCCTCTGGGGGAAGAGCTCCATCTCCTCCAGCAAACAGCTGCCTGAGGTCTGAGTCAGGGGCGCCCGTACTTTCTTAATGGTTCCGTAATCTGTGAACAGACAGTGAAGGAAGGAAGGTCAGTGGGTCTCACCAGTCACTCATCAATTCAGCAGCCATGGTTCCCCAGCCTGGCTGTGCATAGAACCATTTGAGCAGCTTTAAAAAATGCTGACACCTGCGTCCCACCCAGGACCTATCCAATCAGAAACTGATATTGCTTGGCTCTCTGCAGAGCAAACATACAGCCAGGGAGGAGAACCACCCAGCTACCATCAGCCCCACCCAGTTTCAAGTCCAGAAACCCAGAGCACAGTAAAGGTCACTGTGGGCCAAAGCAAGCCTTGCCCATTGCACGGAGAACATCCCTCAGGTGACGATCTTAAGACCTAGCATCAGACAGGTGTGACTTTGCCACCAGCCAGGCAGACACGTGGCGGGCCAGGGCAGAGGTGCCGGGCAGCCCGGGGAGCTCAGGAAGTATATGCTGCTCTGTCTCTCTTCCTCCTCTGTCCAGATCACCTTCTTTCTCCTCTCTAATGCTTGGTCAGATTCTTGAGCCCTTCTTTCCTGTGCACTGAACATCCATTTCTGGCCTGGTCTCCTCCCCACCCCAGGCTTTCTGCTCATCACATGTGTGTGCTCGCTTTCAATGAGCCTGGCTCTAAGTGCCTCTTCTGCCTCTGAACCAGACTGATTCCCCAGACGGGCTGTGAAGAGCACGGGGAGGGTCCTGCCAGCCATGGGCATGGTACAACCCAACACCATGTGTCCTAGACACAGACCTGAAACAGGCTGTTCCCAGGGTGCCGTGGTGAGGCCTCTGCTGCCAGCCCACAGGGCCAGGGCAAGACACCAGCCCTCAAGAAGCACCTCCCAAAGCTGCCATCAAATTCCTCCAATCGTTCCAAAGGCACTGACTGAATAAAACCCTTCACAATCCTGAGTCTCAAACATTATAATTCTTATTCTGTAAATATAGCAAGCATGAGGCTAAGAAGTTATTCTAACACCAGAATTAAATCAAGAACCTTTGGCTTCAGGGTCTCCTACCAATCCATTAATCTCAGAAGATTTTGGACAGAAATACTTTCCAGTTGTCCATTTCTATCAAAGTCCTTAGAGACTGGGGATGCTTATATTTAAAGAACAAATATATTAGCAGACATATCCTGAATCTGTTAAAAAATGTATAACTGAAACATTGCAGGTGAACATTTGTTGATTATGAACTGCCTTCATGATAATGAATGCAGTATTAGGAAATTACTGCTTAATGTTATCTTAGCTAGCTGGTTAAATGTGCTCCTTTTGAAAAAGTTCAAGCATATATGGGGTTTGCTTTATGCTGGGAAGATTAAAAATGTAGTACCTGTCTGTGAGGACGAGTATCTATGAATCCAAGGGAGAAAGAGAGAGAGAGAGACAGAGGGAGGGAGAGAGGAAGGAAAAAGAGGAGGAAGAGGGAGGAAGGGATGGAGGGGAGAAGAGGAAGGGAGAGAGGGAGGGAAGGTGGGAGGGAGATTCAGAAAAGGGGGAAGTATGTGCAACAGGGCAGCAGACATTTTAACAAATGCTCAGACTTTGGTGTGCTAGAAATTTGTATGTCTTTACTGCATAAGACAACCTAATTTGGACTTGGAGACCACAGTTCCCACCTGGTAGGAAATTCAATCCCAGTGATTTTGGGGTCTTCCTGCCCCACGTAGTGCAAATCATCAGTAACAGTGCAGAGCACCAAGGCGGTGACAGGGACAAGATGGGAGCTTCCGAGAAGGCGACTTCAGCACAGATGTCTTGGTCCAAATGCCCTGAGAGGAGCTCCTCACCAGCAGATGGAAGGGCCAGCCTTCCTGTGGAGCAGTGACAGGTATCGAGCACTTCGCCACCCACTGTCCCATCATGACAACAGGAGACATGTCTGAGCCAGAGGACAGGGGAGGGAGCCGGGGACTGCCGCCAACTCATGCGCACGCAGAAAGGCTCACATGAGAGATGAGGCATTTGGGATGAAGGGGGCAGTCCAGCAGGACAATCGCCATCGTCTGACTGCTATCACACTATTTTCAGGGGAAACACGGGTTACGGAACTAAATCTTATTCATCAGTGGCATGAAGACTCCTTGTTTATTATTTATTTTGCTGATGATGTATGCCTCTAAGAAACCTGCCAAAATGAATCATAGTTCAAATGTCAATATGTTCACGTGTATTTCAAATTCTTAGGTGACTGTAGGGAAAAAAAAACAAATTTTAAAAGATCTTTAGTAATTAGATTTACAAGAAATAGCCTTCACTGGCCAAAACTTCCCCAATGCACACCTTATATCTGAGTTCCCAGGTAGAAGCCACAACCGCAGAGCTTGGCATTTCAGAGAATGGCATTTAGCACGGACTCCCCAGGCACCTGCCTCTGACTGCTGAGCTGGGAGTCTTCTCTGTGCCCTCTGCACACTCCCGGTTTAGTGCGCTCTGTCACACGGATGTGTCCCAGAGTAAGTCCTCTCTTGTGAGCACCATCGGGTCTTCTTCTTTGCACCTCCTGGGCTATTTTATTCTCTTCTCTCTCTTTTTTTCTTTTCTCTTTATGAATAACTGAGTGTCATAATTTTATACCAACTTTTTTATTGAGATATAATTGATATATAATATTGTGAAAGCTTAAGGTGAACAATGTGTTGATTTCACGCATTTGTATGTTGCAATACAATTACTACCACAGCGATAGTTAACATCTCTATCACATTACATAATTTTACTACAGATCGATAAATTTCAAACACAAAAAAACATGGAATTCCAAGGAATATATTTCTCCTTGGAATAAATGAGTGAAAAGGAAAGCTGGAGTAATCCTGCATTTTGGAGAAGGGACAGGTAGAAGAAGTGACATTTCTGACTCCCATGACACTGATATGACACCACTGTGTTACAGCAGATTAATCAGGGATTCCTCACGTAGGATACTCAAGATTTCCCACAAAGCAGCAACCTACTGGCAGGTGGTGAATCAGACCCTCTATGCTCCGTCAGTGTTTCCTCTTGGTTACTCAATATGAAGTTGAAGCACACTTGCTCTAGATGAAGAATGTAGCAAGGATTTTTTTCTTTCAGTGGCAGGAAGGCAGAGTCTACCCCATAGAAGAGAACAATGAGCAAACATCTACTTGATTCATAACAGCAGGACCCTGTCAGTCCCTCAGAGTGCTTTGATTTTTGCTGTTATTTTGCCTCATAAAAATTAATCAGAATTACTAATTGCTTTGTGGCTTCTACCCTTGACCCTAAACTCCACGGGGGCAGATACTACATCAGTTCTGTCTCTGATGCATACACAGTGGATATCACCATGGCCCATGGAGTTGAATACATATGTGCTGGGTGACAGATGGAACCAATCAACGATGTAAGAAAGGGAAGAGAGAGAAAGAGGGAGGCAAGCAGAGGGGGACGAAGGCAGCCTGGAATGAGAATGTCATGATCATTTTTGCATTTGCTAAAAAAAATCCTGATTAGTATTTTTCCCACGTCACTTTCAATGACAGTTATGTCATCAGTCAGTGTGAATGTAAAACGAGGAGCATTATTTTCCCATACGGATAGATTTCAACTTCAACTGTCATACACTAAATATGAATGAAGAAAATCATTTAAATTGGTTTCATCTGATAAAATATTGACTCTGAAAATTTACTGTAGAAAAATAAACTATACACACCTTCCATGTGACAGAAATTCAATACTTAGCTGCAGGAAAAAAAAATAGATTTCAGGGCCAATAGTTCAGAAATAACAGAAATAAAACCTCTGAATCACCAAAGCAGTAATTAATAAAGTGTGCACACACCATAAAGACAGTTTGCAAACTGGAAGCATTCAAACTGAAGCTCAGAATGAGGCTCAGAGATGCTAGATTGTATAGTGGGAAAGCAGTGACTTTATTCCTCACAGATTGGTTACAGTATCAGAATTTTCTTAAAAGATATGGAAATGGTCAGTGGTTCCCTCCTATAAGCCTTGGGAAATACCTCAAATTTGTGCATGATTTCCAGAGGCAAAAGCAAGGAATGACCCAGGTCAAGTTAGCCTCGCCAAACAAGCTAAATTAAGCTTTGTTTGTATGACCATGTGGGTTTTGCCTGCTCAGGGAATTTTCAAGGCAGGTCTCCATTTGCTTTTTGATTTAACACAAGAAATACATACCTCTCTTCATGATTCTTTAAAATTCTGATATCAGCAAGAGAAGAAAACGTGGGCCCTTCCTGTCAATCACAGCTCACCTTCCCAAAAAGGGAGGAGGAGATGGATGCAGAGGGACAGAATTGAAGCGGATGGTAGGACACACGGAGAGGGCCCTGCTACAGTACATGCTCCCAGATAGTTGCTTTTTTTTTTTTGAAAGTGTTAACTGTTAATATATTAGGGACACAGATACGGCAGTCAACATGTTTGTAGTTTCTCAAGCTGAAACTATGGATACTCATCATGAAAGAGATGGAGCTACTCCCAGATTTTTTAAATTTTTATTTTGGTATCGTTAATGTACAATCACTTGAACAACATTATGGTTACTAGACCCTCTATTATCAAGTCCCCCCCACATACCCCATTACAGTCACTGTCCGTCAGCATAGTAAGATGCTATAGAATCATTACTTGCCTTCTCTGTAAATACTGCCTTTCCCGGGTACCCCCCCGGCTACATTACGTGTGCTAATCGTAATACCACTTTTCCCCCCTTGTCCCTCCCTTCCCACTCACCTCCCCAGTCCCTTTCCCTTTGGCAACTGTTAGTCCATTCTTGGGTTTTGCTAGTCTGCCGCTGTTTTGCTCCTTCAGTCCTTTCTTTGTTCTTATACTCCACAGATGAGTGAAATCAGATACTTGTCTTTCTCTGCCTGGCTTATTTCACTGAGCATAATACCCATGTGGTTGCAAATGGTAGGATTTGTTTTCTTCTTATTGCTGAATAATATCCCATTGTGTATATGTACCACTTCTTCTTTATCCATTCATCTACTGATGGACACTTAGGTTGCTTCCATTTCTTGGCTATTGTAAATAGTGCTGCGATAAACATAGGGATGCATATGTCTTTTCAAACTGCGCTGCTGCATTCTTAGGGTAAATTCCTAGGAGTGGAATTCCTGGGTCAAATGGTATTTCTATTCTGAGTTTTTTGAGGAACCTCCATACTGCTTTCCACAATGGCTGAACTAATTTGCATTCCCACCAGCAGTGTAGGAGGGTTCCCCTTTCTCCACATCCTCGCCAACATTTGTTGTTGTTTGTGTTTTGGATGTAAGCCATTCTAACTGGTGTGAGGTGATATCTCATTGTGGTTTTAATCTGCATTTCTCTGATGATTAGCGATGTGGAGCATCTTTTCATGTGCCTGCTGGCCATCTGAATTTCTTCTTTGGAGAAGTGTCTGTTCAGCTCCTCTGCCCATTTTTTAATTGGCTTATTTGCTTTTTGTTTCTGAGGTGCATGAGCTCTTTATATATTTTGGATATCAACCCCTTATCAGATATGTCATTTATGAATATATTCTCCCATACTGTAGGATGTCCTTTTTTTCTACTGATGGTGTCCTTTGATGTACAGAAGATTTTCAGCTTGATATAGTCTCACTTGTTCATTTTTGCTTTTGTTTCCCTTGCCCGGGGAGATATGTTCATGAAGAAGTTGATCATGTTTATGTCCAAGAGATTTTTCCCATGTTTTTTCTAAGAGTTTTACGGTTTCATGACTTAAATTCAGGTCATTGATCCATTTTGAGTTTATTTTTGTGTTGGGGGTTAGACAGTAATCCAGTTTCATTCTCCTACATGTAGCTGTCCAGTTTTGCCAACACCAGCTGTTCAAGGGGCTGTCATTTCCCCATTGTATATCTATGGCTCCTTTATCGTATTTCAATTGACCATATATGCTTGAGTTTATTATATCTGGGCTCTCTATTCTGTTCCACTGGTCTAGGGGTCTGTTCTTGTGCCAGTACCAAATTGTCTTGATTACTGTGGCTTTGTAGTAGAGCTTGAAGTCAGGGAGCATAATTCCCCCTGCTTTATTCTTCCTTCTCAGGATAGCTTTGGCTATTTAGGGTCTTTTGTCATTCCATATGAATTTTAGAACTATTTGCTCTAGTTCATTGAAGAATGCTGTTGGTATTTTGATAGGGATTGCATTGAATCTGTAGATTGCTTTAGGCAGGATGGCCATTTTGACAACATTAATTCTTTCTAGTCAAGAGCATGGGATGAAATTCCATTTATGAGTGTCCTCTTTAATTTCTCTTAAGAGTGTCTTGTAGTTTTCAGGGTATAGGTCTTTCACTTCCTTGGTTAGGTTTATTCCTAGGTATTTTATTCTTTTTGATGTGACTTTGAATGGAATTGTTTTCCTGATTTCTCTTGCTGCTAGTTCATCATTAGTGTATAGAAATGCAACCGATTTCTGCATATTAATTTTGTATCCCACAACTTTGCTGAATTCAGATATTAGATCTAGTAGTTTTGGAGTGGATTCTTTAAGGCTTTTTATGTACAATATCATGTCATCTGCAAACAGGGACAGTTTGACTTCTTCCTTACCAATCTGGATGCCTTTTATTTCTTTGTGTTGTCTGATTGCCATGGCTAGGACCTCCAGAACTATATTGAATAAAGGAGGGGAGAGTGGGCATCCTTGTCTTGTTCCTCATCTTAAAGTAAAAGTTTTCAGCTTCTCACTGTTAAATATAATCTTGGCTTTGGGTATGTCATATATGGCCTTTATGATGTTGAGGTACTTGCCCTCTATACCCATTTTGTTGGGAGTTTTTATCATGTATGGATGTTGGATTTTGTTGAATGCCTTTTCAGCATCCATGGAGATGATCAGGTGGGTTTTGTCCTTCTTTTTGTTGATGTGGTGGATGACGTTGATGGATTTTCGAATGTTGTACCTTCCTTGCATCCCTGGGATGAATCCCACTTGATCATGGTGTATGATCCTCTTGATGTATTTTTGAATTCAGTTTGCTAATATTTTGTGGACTATTTTTGCATCTATGTTCATCAGGGATATTGGTCTGTAATTTTCTTTTTTTGTGGTGTCTTTGCCTGGTTTTGGTATTAGAGTGATGTTGGTTTCGTAGAATGAGTTTGGGAGTATTCAGTCCTCTTCTACTTTTTGGAAGACTTTAAGGAGGATGGGTATTATTAGGTCTTCACTATATGTTTGATAAAATTCAGCAGTGAAACCATCTGGTCCAGGAGTTTTGTTTTTTGGTAGTTTTTTGATTACCAATTCAATTTTGTTGCTGGTAATTGGTCTATTCAGATTTTCTGTTTCTTCCTGGGTCAGCCTTGGATGGTTGTATTTCTCTAGAAAGTTGTCCATTTCTTCTAGGTTATCCAGTTTGTTACCATATAATTTTTCATAGTATTCACTCATAATTCTTTGTATATCTGTGGTGTCTGTAGTGATTTTTCCTTTCTCATTTCTGATTCTGTTTATGTGTGTAGACTCTCTTTTTTTCTTGATAAGTCTGGCTAAGGGTTTATCTATTTTGTTTATTTTCTCAAAGAACCAGCTCCTGCTTTCATTGATTCTTTCTATTGTTTTATTCTTCTCGATTTTATTTATTTCTGCTCTAATCTTTATTATGTCCCCCCTTCTACTGACTTTGGTCCTCATTTGTTCTTCCTTTTTTAGTTTCATTAATTGTGAGTTTAGACTGTTCATTTGGAATTGTTCTTCTTTCCTGAGGTAGGCCTGTATTGCAATATATTTCCCTCTTAGAAAGGCCTTCGCTGTGTCCCACATATTTTGCAGTGTTGGTTTATTGTTGTCATTTGTCTCCATATATTGCTTGATCTATGTTTTTATTTGGTTATTTATCCATTGATTATTTAGGAGCATGTTATTAAGCTTCCATGTGTTTGTGAGCTTTTTCATTTTCTTTGTGTAATTTATTCCTAGTTTCATACCTTTGTGATCTGAGAAGCTGGTTGGTACAATTTCAATCTTTTTCAATTTACTCAGGTTCTTTTTGTGGCCTAGTATATGATCTATTCTTGAAAATGTTCCATGTGCACTTGAGAAGAATGTGTATCCTGTCGTTTTTTGATGGTGTGTTCTGTAGATGTCCATTAGGTCCATCTGTTCTAATATGTTGTTCAGTGCCTCTGTCTCTTTACTTATTTTCTGTCTGCTTGATCTGTCCTTTGGAGTGAGTGGTGTGTTGAGGTCTCCGAAAATGAATGCATTGCATTCTATTTCCCCCTTTAATTCTGTTAGTATTTGTTTCACATATTTAGGTGATCCTGTGTTGGGTGCATAGATATTTATAATAGTTATATCATCTTGTTAGACTAACCCTTTTATCATTATGTAATGTCATTCTTTGTCTCTTGTCACTTTCTTTGTCTTGAAGTCTATTTTGTCTGATACAAGTACTGCAACTCCTGCTTTTTTCTCACTATTAGTTGCATGAAATATCTTTTTCCATACCTTTACTTTCAGTCTGTGTATGCCTTTGAGTTTGAAGTGAGTCTCTTGTAGGCAGCATATAGATGGGTCTTGTTTTTTTTATCCATTTAGTAACTCTATGTCTTTTGATTGGTGCATTCAGACCATTTACATTTAGGGTGATTATCGATAGGTATGTACTTATTGCCATTGCAGGCTTTAGATTCGTGGTTACCAAAGGTTCAAAGGTAATTCCCTTACTATCTAACAGTCTAATGTAACTCACTTCGTATGCTATTACAACAGCAACCTAAAGCTTCTTTTTATTCCTCCTTTTTCTTCCTCCTCCATTCTTTGTATGTTATGAATCATATTCTGTACTCTTTGTCTAGCCCTTGGGTGACATCTATTTAGCCTTAGGAATACTTTCATCTATAGAAGTCCCTCCAAAATGCACTGTAGAGGTGGTTTGTGGGAGGTAAATTCTCTCAGCTTTTGCTTAACTGAAAATTGTTTAATCCCTCCTCCAAATTTAAATGATAACCTTGCCGGGTAGAGTATTCTTGGTTCGAGGCCCTTCTGCTTCATTGCATTAAATATATCATTCCACTCCCTTGTGGCCGGTAAGGTTTCTGTTGAGAAGTCTGATGATAGCCTGATGGGTTTTCCTTTGTATGTGATCTTTTTTCTCTCTCTATCTGCTTTTAAAAGTCTGTCTTTATCTTTGATCTTTGCCATCTTAATTATTATATGTCTTGATGTTGTCTTCTTTGGGTCCCTTGTGTTGGGAGATCTGTGCACCTCCATGGCTTGAGAGACTATCTCCTTCCCCAGACTGGGGAAGTTTTCAGCAATAACCTCCTCAATGACACTTTCTATTACTCCCAGATTTTTAAGATTGATTGAGGCCAACATTACGGCTGCTTTTGGAAAGACATGAAGAGTTACAATTACATGAAAATTTCATTAAATATTGTACTGATTATCTTACATTTCCCTCATTTCAGCAGATCAGGAAGGATGTTCATATCCTGGGGGTTGCCAGATTAAAAGGATTCTTAAATTTGAATTTCAGATAAACCATGCATCATTTTTTAGTATTAGTATGTCCTATTCAATATTTTTCAAGGTTTATCTGAAATTTAAATCTAAGTGGGCATCCTATATTTCTACAGCTAAATCTGACAACTCTTTTATACCCACATTTCATTTGATTTCTCTCAGCAAGCTAGTGAAGATGTAACTATAATATATGCATGTGTATTCTCACTTCACAGATGAGAAAATTGAGTTTCAGAGAGTAGAAGAATTAATATATATTTACCCGGAGCTGTACATTCAAAATCCTGTAAGGAAGTCAGATACAAGTTTTCACATCAACGCTAATGAATAAGGTGAGCGATTGTAATCATGAATTCCAAAGTCAACATTAGCATTTAAAAAACATTAAAAGCTATTGTTGAGGAAGACCGTGTTACTGAGGAAGAGGTAATTTTACTTAGATTCTTGGCACTCTATTTTTATTCCATGAACTCTTTTGGAAGTCATAAACGGTAACCTCTTGGGAGGCAGTGAGGAGGAAGTCAACATCCAATCCACTGGAAGCTGCCATCTTCCTGGAGGACACACCCAGGTGGCTTTGGCTCCAGAAAGCACGCATTCTCTGGACCACTCGGACCCCATGACCTCTCTTTGCCAGGCACAGCCCGGCAAAGTGGTGACTGACAGCCCGGCTCCCTTATGTTGCCTATTTAAAGAATGAGCCACGCAAAGCCAAATTCAAACACCTGTCCATAGATGAGTGGAAAGTTGTAAGTATGCTTAAAAGGTGGCATATGTTGGAGAAGAGAAATGGACAACATCCAAGAAACAAGGACTTGGCAAGGCACTGTCCCTATAGGCCTGGCACGACTCGCACAGGTAGAGGGTTACATTGCCATGCGTGCTGGTGATCTGAGAACTCTCCTGGGCACAAATCATCAGACTGTGTGTCCAAACAATTCCTAACATTGATTTTTGATGACGTTATGGAAGACCCAGGGTGGGCTTGATGGCAGGTAGGAAATATGGAGGTAGACCTGGATTACGATAATAAGATACGTGCCTTTTGACCTCAATATTCTCAGCTGTTTGGAAAATGACCAAAGGAAAATGCAAAGGTTGTAAATAAGACGGCTCTCCAAGGTAAAGCTGCAACACCATTATGGGAAAGAGTAATAAATTCAGTTTCAAAAGTGGCTGCTTCCGGAGAAATACTTAACCATACTTATCAGAAGTCTGGAATCTAACTTGAAAAAGACACGAAGAAATTCCCCCTAAGAAATAATTCACCAAAGTCCTGAAGCCGGCTCCACCAACTTCCACCCCACAGTAAAGTATGGGCATGTCCTATAGGAGATGAGTTACCAAACACACTATGGGAAGAGAATATGAAATGAGAACAAAAACAAAAATAACTGTTTTCAGCAGGAAATAAAAGAGTATTTTAAATGAAAAGATATTCTTAGAGTGGAGTGTGGTAAAAAAAAGCTGCTAGGACAAATTCCTAATGCATTTCATGGAAACAGGGAGACCTGGGGAAGCAGATAAAATGATTAAAATCCACAAAACCTTTGAGCTCCAATGCCTGGAGGCACGGCGGGAGCCTCCAGTTTGTCTACCAGCACCATCACTGAGTGGAAATATATTACAACTGACAGAAGTAATTTAAATTTTTTCTAGTATCCACATCTAAAAAGGGAAAAAAAGAAACAGGTAAATTGATTTTGGTTATATATTTTGATTTAACCCAATGTATCCATAATATTATAATATGTATATTTCAGTATGTAATCAATATAAAATTATTGAGATATTTTGCATCCTTTTTTTATGCTAAGTCTTTAATATCTAGGTTCAACTTGAACTAGCCACATGTCAGGTCTAGTAGCCACACGTGGCTATGGCTATGGTATTGGACAACCTGGAGATGTACAGAGGTCTCAGGTGCTGCCCTGGACAGCCAGCTCAACTCACCTCCCTCCCTACCAACAGGCAGTAACTTCATGATCCAGAGCACGACAAGTTTCATTTTACTGCATTACTCATACTGACCCTTGCCATATCATTTCCCTTGAATAAAGGGTTCCCCCTCCAAAAGGTTTGAAAATCCCTGCACTAGACTGATTGCCTCCTATTGCAGGTAAGATAACTCACATCCCCAAAGGTTAACTAATGCCTCATGGTTATCCAGCTAGTGAGTAGAGCCCTAGGCCAAGACCCTGCCCCTAACCTTCACCAGGTCACCTGGCATCTCCTGCTGGCAATCTGCCCACAGGCAAGGGACAGACAGCCCATGAGAGGGAATGCAATCATTGTGGACCATTTTAGAAGAGTGTGGATTGCCATAAGGCAATCACAACCAGTTCACACCCAGTAGAGAAGGTTCTTCCTATTTTTGTTTGCTTTGTACAGTTTCCATTTTAACTAGAGGTCAATTTAGTCCCTGTTCTTTAGAGTGTAGCTTCTTTATCACTTTTCTGAGAAAATGAATGACTTTGACTGATGTCCCAAACAGAAAGGGTGTGAATAACATGGTATTGCATCATCCACAGCCTGAATCATCAACATGTGAGAACTAACACAAACAAGGGAAAAACCCTGACATCTGTGTCCCAGAATTTAACTAATAAGCAGAGAGGAGCACAGCTTATAGCTTGATGGAGAGACAGAAAAACACAGATAACCTTCATCTGCCTCATCAATCATTTCTTTTAACCCAACAAGATAAGCCCTTGGAAGAGAATATGAGAGGCCCTGTTGGTATGGCCACCTCTAAATACAAATCATCTACCATCATGAAGTAGACGATTAAAGTCAATTGATATTTCAGACAGTCCCAGGACATTAGAGCTGGAAGGGACCTATGACAGTATTCTGAATTTTGTGGGTGAAGAAAGCAAAGCCAGAAAGGTTAAGTGAGTGCCAATGTCAGACTAATGGGACAGAATTTAGATGCTGTTCATATCAATCAAGTGCCAGTTTCTACCTTTTTGAAGGTATTTTTGTTTTGAAGGTATGGAAAGGATAAAATGCAATCTCTATAATGGTGCATCAGTAATAGGAGGCTGATGCATCCCTAGGAGATCAGGCGGGCTGATAAAACAGTGTATTAAGTGGTATTTGTTATTCCAGGTAAAGGTGAAGCGATGATTTACAGACATGTGCTTATCTTATCCTAAAATGCACTATACAGATAACTGATGTGTAAATGGTGCCAAGCCCAGGCTAGATTTGAGAGAACTACTGACTGGGGGCTCTCACTTCCATGAGCTCAGGAAGCAAATAGGAAAATAATCAGATGAGCAATACCTTCTGTTTCAGTTCCATTTTACCAAAGAGGATTTAAGGTGACAAAAGATTTGTTTAAACAAAAAGTTTACAATAAAAATCAAGACCCTTAAAACATTAACTGCTATATGTAATGTAAGCTCTATGCAATGGAAGCACCACTGCACATCGTTCATTATTAGTGGTTGAAAATTAACCATATCTTTTACTTTAGGAAAAAATAGCTGATATTTTTCTAACTCTCAGTGTTTATTTTGCTAAGACAGACTTAGTAGTTTTAACAAGACTCTATTTTGCATCTTGGTAGATGGTCAAGTGTAGCGATTTCTCATTTGGCATGAAAATATGGGTTATAGGATAATAGTTCTACAGACAGAATTGTATCCCCTCAAAATTCGTAGGTTGATGCGCTAATTCCCAATGCTTCAGAACATGACTGCATTTGGAGAGAGGGCCCTTAGAGAGGTAATTAACAAAAGGAGGTCATATGGGTGGTCCCTTATGCAATCTGACTGGTGTCCTTACGAGAAGAGGGAATTATGACACGGACATGTGTGCCACATGTGAGGACACAGCCGAAAGCTGGTTATCTACAAGCCAAGGACAGAGGCCTCAGAAAAAAACAACCCTGCTGACCCTCGACCTTGGGCTTCCAGCCTCCAGGACTGTGAGGAATATATTTCTATTGCTTAGTCCACCCCATCTGTCAGACTTCATTATCTTTGTCATGGCAGCCCTAAAAAACTAGCACAGGGACACCATGTCAAAAGCAGGAAGTATAAATAATAGGTTTTGTCATCCAGATAATTTGCTGAAAGCAATATCAAAATTAGACTGTATATTACCTTTCCAAATTTCTCTAAGATATTATGACTCACATTCTAATGCAAAGGCATTACAAATTATATGTTAGACTTACCTTTTTTTACCTTGTATGATCACAATATAGGATTCATATTAGTAACAGCCTAGTATTTTCAAATATTATTATTTATTTGTCTTAATCCTTTATACATATGATCCTGGGCAAGAAAAGCAGGAGATGACACAAGACATGTAACACTGTGACCAACTGATATATTTTGATAAGCATTCTAAAGTAATTCATATAGATGGTGCCGCAGCTCGCAATCTTTATGCTAATGACACTGGTGATCTTTGGGGGAAAATTAGAATTACACAAGCACTCAAGAATGAACTTTCAAGTATCTGAGAAAAAGGTCACTGGTTAGAATGAGTTTCTTTTTGCAAGGTTTCTAGACTTTTACTTTCAGCAAAATTTCAAGTTTATGAAAACAGATCTTTTTTTTTTAGGAAAGAAGGAAGGCAGGAATGAAGAAGGGAGAGAGAGGGGAAGGAAAAGAAAGTTTGGTCAGCTCAATATAACATTTCCTATCATTGAGAATAAAAATAATAATATTTGATTTTTCATACTTGTATATGATCAACCTTCTGCAATTCATTAAAGCTCGAACAATGAAACAGTTAAACAATAGTTAAAGTGAAAGCCACTATGTTCTATGTGTCTGATGAATCTGAGAACCTTGAGCAATGAAAAACTACCAGGAGAAATTAATTCTCTAGAGCAGCAGCCTGAAGCACTTCTAAAACACACAGTAAATACATACTCCTTCTAAGGTACAATAAAAAAAATTTAAAGGGTGGAATTGCAACATATTTGATATATATTGATATATATGTATTTGATATGTAAGATATATATACATTTATATATGTAAATTTATACATATATATATTTATAAATTTTCTTGCTTTGTAAGAAAAGAAAAAGGCCCTAAAAAGATATAAAGAGAGGGCTAGTTCAGGGAAATGTGAAATAAAGACACAGAGACTATTATAAAGCATCAGATGGTAAATCTATTATCTTGACTCTATTCTCCTCATATTAGTTCTCTAAGTTTTGTTATACTTTAAGGAAATGTTTACCATTCAGCTTGCTGTAGGTTCAATCCAGTTTAGAAATTAAGCCCATGAAAAGGACAAGTGGTACTTCTGGAGACAGGGCTGGAGATTCTCTCGACTCCATTTGATTCCCCGCTGCTGTCTCCAAGAGGCGTTTTTAGAGGCTGTCTCATTGACCCAAAGTTATTGCATAGTAAAAGGGAACCTTTCGTATTTGCATGTTACCTTTCCAAGCACTACCAGTGAGGTAGTGATGAATATCCCCTTCCACTCACCATGCAGCACGTTGCTATAGCAACAGCTCATTTTATAAAGTTCATCAATTCAGCTGGTCCCTACCCCAAAGTAGCAGACAGCTAATATGTTACACAAGTTCTTTCTTTTAACTCATAATTGAGCAAAGGAATTAACTGCATCTAGGCACTGGGAGCTCAGCATTACATTTATATAGTAAAAGGGAATTGAAAGAAGAAAACAGGTCTTCTCGGCAACTATATGCCTAAAAAGGAGATTTTAATTAACTCAGTTTATCAGATGCAACTAATGGCTTCTTTTTTCTTAAAAATGATACCTTAGCCAATTTAAGCATCCTAGTCATAAGTTATACATAGCAGTTTTTATATCAAAGTATTATTTTAAACCATATTCTTGCATCCTCATGCTCAGCATGTAAATCCAGGGAACCAGGTGCCAGGGGAGAAAGCCTGTCTTGTTCACTGTGATCTTGCTGGTGTCCAGAACAGTGCCAGGCACACAGTAGGTGCTCAAGCAGAGCACATGGTTCAGTGTGTGGACCCTGAGGCCCAATGGCCCAAGTCAGACGCTGGGCTCCAACACAGACCAGGTGGCCGAGAGCGGGTCACTCACATCTCTGTGTCTCCTTCACCCTGGGGCCAGTTCCCAGGTCAGAGACCCTGTAGAGAGCTTATCTATGCAAAGGGCTTGGATGGTGCCTGGCACACCTGGTACACTGTGTAAGAATTCACTGCTCTTATTGTCTTGCTACCATTTAGCTTCTAGATTATAAGACCTACTCAGCATTTGTCTAAAACAGGCAAGCTCCTGCCTCTGTCAGTACTCGCTACACAAAAGCAGGAAGGAGGTAATAGCTCTCTGACAGCAACCTCTATTGCCTTCCTGAAAAACAGAACAAAACAAGACAGTCTAAGTCATAAGATGGTACTTATAGGAAATTCACCACTGGAGTAAAAACCATATTGCATTTAAAATGAGAATGCAATTAATCGAGTCCCCTGGGTTTCCTTTTTCAGCTCTCACCTGACCCCACAGCCTAAATCTCTCTGTGTTAAGGAGGCAATTCAAGTTTCTAGTAGGGAATTACTTGCCTTAGATTTATTGTATCTAAATGACAAAACAGCCACCCAGTTGGCAAGCTGGCAGCCCTTCTGTGACAGTCACCAGGCAGGCATGGAGAGGAATCACCCTCTCCCCCAGCGGGGAAATTTATACTGGAATCGGTGCCGTTAGTATGAGCTGAGATGGTTGAACAAAATCTATGCAAAGCACTTTTGTACTTTTGCAACATTAAGTTAAGAGAAAAAGAGAGCTCTCTACTCAGTGGAATAAGAAAATTATTTTGTCATTTTTCTGAATTGCTACATTATACTAATTAGGAACTAGTGGCTGATGTTCCAAACTATTTGGTAGCGAGAGTTTTCATGCATCTTCTTCAGGCATGATCCTACCCATTCCTATAGCGTCAAAGCCGATCTGAGGTCTCTATTACTGACCCAAACTTTTCCCATCAGCTTCAGAGAAGGATTTCCAACAGACTGTCACCAACCACATGCAAACTGGAACTCACCATAGAGCTTAGTGTCTCTCCTTGGGTTTAAGTCTGTCTGTGCACCTGAAGTCCTGAATTCATTTGTTAGGATAAAGTTTATAATATGATCCATCCTGCCCTTCAGCTTTGTCTCCTATCTCACCATCCAGAAATCCAGCTAATTTAAATTGCTCACCTTTCAGAATATCCCAGGCCTTTCTATATCTGGATGTTTTCTAGTCTGTGCTTTCTCCTAGGGAGATGCACCCATACCTTCACCAGGCAACCATCTCCCTGTCTTCTAAGATATCCTGGAGTGTGAGAAACATACTGCCTGAGAGTAGACAAGACTTTGTGAGCAGAAGCCGAGGAATTGAATAACAGATATTATGGGGAGGGCCATGGACTTACAAAGGCATGAAACTGGGAGTCTGGAATAAGGAACCACATAGCCAAGGGGCAGGAAAGCCCCAGATGGCACCCAGTGGACAAGCATGACATGTATCCTTAAATGTTTACCTGCAGGGAAACAGGCTATACTGTGACCTGAGACTGAGATGAAAAGGTGACACATTCATCCCTAAATATAGCCACACTAATAGTGCAGATCCCAGAGCCCTTCAGCTCGCCGGCTATAGTGCTGACTTCCCAGTGTGGCTTCCCACATCTTTCGTGGGTATTGTTTGTGATCCACATGCCATCCCAGCCCAGTTCTTACCCAGGCAGAAGGCAAATTATGAGTCTTGACAAAATGTACTGATTTTCCCCAAGCAGTATGCAAGTGGCGGAGGGGCAGCCAGGTCCCAACACCAGCCATACATCTTCCGACCAGGAAAGCCAAGGTGAGGGTCCTAGTCAGACAGCAGGAGACACAGGGCAAGTGGTGGTGGTGGGGGGACAGCACGTCAGGGTCTGGAGATGGGGCAGAACTAGCCACAGGGGACACAGACAGTCCTCTGAGTCCTAGAATGGGCAAGGACAAAACTCAGACACTGGAGGAAAGACTGGATCACGGGTCATGAGAGATGTGAAAGGTCTGGCCACCAAAAGTGGCTGAGGGGTCAGAGCCCAGCCAGGGCAAAGACAAGCTGGCACTGAGCCTGGGTCCTCTTGCTCCCGGCTCTCTGCTCAGGGCCAGGAAGGCCCCAGAATCAGAGGAACCCAGAGGTGCAGGTTATGGGGTCCCAGCTTTCTAAGTCAGAGGTCCCTGAAGACCAGCTTCCAGGTGAATCATCACAGGTCAGCGATTCAATAAAGACCAAGACAACAGGCTCTTATCCAATCCACATGGAGAGAAATTAATGCTGCCCATAAATATAAAAAGTAACGCCACCATTGTATAATCAAAATAATTTCTTGCTAGAAGAAAAAAGTTTGTTTAACTCAGAGCAACAGCTCATCATGAAGACTGCCTTTTACAGACTAAGTTTACCAGGACAGGTCAGGGCCTCAGCAGCTAACACTATTTCTCACTTTGAACCAGTGTTCTTTTGCTAAGGACAGGGTCAGTATCTAAAAATTAAGTAAGTGATCCCCTTACTTAATGAGGACCTAAATAAAGCTCCTGCCCTGATAATTAATCTTAGAGATCACCTTCAGTACTACAGGGGAGAATATTTTTGTTATTATTTGAAAATTACATAAACGTATTTGAGTATTTAGACAATAATTGGATTTTTTTTATCATTGGCACATACACATGAACACTGAGGCCTATCAAATCTCATATCTATTCTGTGGTGTGAAAAACAACTTCTACTGGTCTAACTCAGGATTGCTTTGAGAGACCTGTACTAATTGTTTCTTTTACTCAATATTTTAGCTTCACATAGGAATTGTTTTAACACATATTTCCTAGGTAAAGAAATGAATCTTTCTTAAGCAAATTTTCTTTCCTCTCGATCTCAACTTTAATTCCTCAAATTAAAAAATTATATATTTAATCAGTTTTGTTATACCCAGCTGGAGTACAATAGTTAAACTAAAAATAGAAAATAGTAAGGACCGAACATCGTTTTAATCTCAAAATGCTTTAAAAATTTCAAACAGGGTTAAGCTTTTGTACCTCAGAAATCTAAAAAGGGATGATAATTATTCGCTTGTTCAGAAAGTTAATTAATTCACATTGAATGGTATTAAATGGAACAAAACCAAAAGCTCAGAGGTTTTTTTTTCTTTCTCCTTTCAAATTTGGGGTTGGTTAACATAATGATGAGGCCGGATGGCTGGGCATGACGGATGGACAGATGGGTCTCTACTTTCCATCTGCCCAGGCATTCAGCAATTTTTTTAGCACATACTAAGGTCAGTCAAGACAAAATACGGGAAGAGACATTTTTCCTTCACATTGATTTTTCTTTAGTCTATAAGAGTTAACTGCCTACATAGTTTTAACTTCAGGCATTCTGGACTTTGGGGGCTGGTTAGGGCTGTCTGGATTCTTCATATAAGTTCTCATCGGTCAAAGTCACAACCTCACCTTCTCCAAGGAAATACTTACTTATCCAATGGGTAAATCATGCAGGATCAGGTAGGAATAGTTTTTACCCCTAAGAACATCAGCTGGAAACATTACCCCATTGTTAACACTCTCAGAATTGTGGGGTCCTGGATAGAACTTCAGCAGCATCTTTTGGTAAAGATACTTTTGTTTACAAACCACAGAATACCCTATTTAAGAAACATCGACTTGATCATCTCCCTGTAGATGAAAATATTATAAACCAACAAATAATTGGCTAGTTTTTAAATCTTACTGTGGGCTTCAGCTATTTTCTCAGAGTCTAAGTAAAAGAAATTCTGATGTTGACAGCTCTGTAAGTGATACATACTGTTTCCCCACATCCAGAACAGGTGTTTGGGAGATGTGTACACGGTTGATAATGGCACCACCGTCAAGCTGTTTGCCCAAATCGTGGTTTGCTGCAGGCGCCCTGGTGGAAGGAACCGCGCTGTGTTCACTCATGGTGATGATCTGAGGAGAGAGCACTTCCTCAAATGGGTTCCAGGTGGGAACCTCAGGATTAATAGGTGCACCTGACTTCCTACACCTTAGCTCTCTTATACCCAAGTCTGTCCAATCTCTTCTTTTTGCACTAAGGGATTTCCCTACACATGTCCTCTGCAAAGGCTTATTTGCAGAGACATGATGGGGTGTTTTTTTCCTCCAGCTTCTCTGCTGCGTAACCACTTCTGGAGAAGAGCCCATACACAGTGCCGTCGTTAATGATATTTCATCATGCAGGGGAGAGTGTACTTACTCCTTTCCACTCCTGGGTGCACTGCTGTCTGCTTCAGAATTTAATTACCTAGAGGCCAAGACCTAAATTTGCTTCGTAATGGCTGGTCATTATTGCCAGGCAAGAGGCATATATACAAGTCAGCAAGGATGGGCTTAGACAAAGAATGAAAAAGGTAGACGTTCAAAGCCAAGGCATAAACAATCCTGCAGGTCATTTGGCTGCTATGATCAGATGGGGTTCCGTTTTGGCCTATGCAACCTGACACTTTTGCAGAGCTCCTGTCACCATGTCCTATATGCTGGATGAAATCATTAGGGCAAGAAGTACTCTGAACACTGCATTCCTTTCATGGCATGAGACATGAGAGCTGCCTGGCCATCTGAGTGGAACCTGAGTTTTCCTAGTGCAAAGATTCAATTTGCTAATATGTCATAACAGAATCGTGTTATTCCAGGTTTTATGGTACTAGGAAGACTTTTGTTTGCTGATTCAACAGCAGAGAGAAGGACTGTGAGGTGTGGTGGAGTGCTAATCCTGTTCCTTACATTCCCAAAGGGTCACAAGGCCTTACCCTGACCCTGTGTCTACAGAGGCCCTGTCAGCCCCAGCAGTCCCAGAATAACCAGGAGTCAGAGAGGCAGCAACCCCCAAGGATGGATGCGGCCGCCTCACTGCCTACGGGGGCCTCAGTCAGAAGGCCATTTGACAGGCCGTGTGTTTATCCCTCCAGTCAGGGAAAGAACACACAGGCGGCCACAGCACATGGACAGGAGGGAGGAGAGGTGGCAGAGATGACAGGAGGACAGCAGGCAGAGATGGCAACAGCCTGTACACTGTCTATGTTATCAGAGATTTTGTTTTTGGTTCGTGAAGGAATTATCTATAAAATGCCGTAAAATATTATGGCATTTCCCCCTTGCCTCCTCTTCTACCTTACAGAATTTTTTATTTTCCTTTTTTTCCAGTACAGGCCTTTGCTTATGGAGCGATGGAGTCAATGGGAAATGGCTTCATTCTGCTGCGAGCACGTAGGTCAGATCTAGATCACTAGACAGAACAAGTAATCAATACAACTGGGTGGCTCAAATTAGAGGAAGAGCCTTTTCCCTTTAAATATGAACAGCCCTAATAATTTCAGGAGTAGTTTTTTGCCCCAAGGAGAAACATTTTATATTTAAAATTTCAAAAATGAAACTTATACTGAGAGTTTTGTGTTTTGTTTTTGTTTTGGCAGGGGTGGGTAGCCTGTGGGGCTGGGGGGCACCAAGAGACCACCTGCGGTAGGCCACTTTCTAAAATGGTCCCTAAAATGAATTACAAAGCCCCCTCCCCTAAAGAGGCCTGATCTGTGATAACGCTATGTCACTCCTGGGAACAGGTGACCTTATATGGCAACAATGAGGGGATTCTGCAGATGCTGTTAAGATCCCAAGTACGTTGGTTTGTGTTAATCAAAGTGAAATTATCCTTGTGGACCTTATTCAATCAGGTGAAAGCCCTCGAGAGGGCCTGGGGCTTCCCTGAGGAGAGAGGCTCCTTGGAAGCTGGATGGAATGGGTGGGCCTCCAGCTGGAGGAGACAGTGTGGGAAGGAACCACAGACCACCTTCAGGACTTGGGAGTGGCCTCTGCCAGGAGCAAGCAAAGCCCCAGGGCCCTCATCCATGGGGAATATGGGAAATGAACTCTGCCCACAGCTTGAGTAAACTTGGAAGTGGATTCTTCCTCAGGTAAACCTTCCAATGAGACCACAGCCCTACCTATATCTTGACTGCATTCTGGTGAGACCCTGGGGAGATGACCCAGCTAAGCATTAAGTGTAAATCACTAAACCCTCTTTGGAGTTATGACATCATTTCACACAGAAACAATAATTTACTACACAGATTTTTGCAAAAGCAGGAGGACAGCATGTCTGGGAACAGGAGACGACCGTAACTGCCAAGAAACCTAAAGGAATCCCATAAAAAAATATGCACTGGGTAAGATATATATGGAAACATAAAGTACAGAGAAATGGTTTTCATTTCTTACATCCACAGACCACAGTGCTTTCCTACCTGGGGCAACTTGGATCCACTGATCATGTGAAACATGAAAGAGGAAGACTGGAAGATGTACATGGGTCTAAATCAAAGAAAGTCAGGGAGGGAGAAAGCAGACCAAGAAGGAAACAGTGAAACAGGCTGCACCTTAAAGGCAGAAGTGGATTGTGTCACAATTAACAGTATTTGCTAATTTGTGGCATGTCACTTCACATTATTTTGTGGCTGGGGAATGAGGCATAAGTTACTAAAATCATTCAGAAAACATGCTGAAAAACAGAACATATTAAAATACAAGAACGAATGCTCCTATATTTAGTAAAACAAAACAATGTTGTTTTATACCATTTTAAGTAGTTTGGCAAGATTAAATTGTCTCAACAGTAGGCTTTTCATTTTAACCGGGCCTGGCACAAACTAACACTAAAATACTAATTTTGTTCACTAAGGCGGGGACCCTGAGAACTATCAGGGGGTCAGAAGAAAGCCAGGTTACACTTTAAACTTGGCTTCAAGATCAGATGCACCATGGGAAAGTATGGATTAGAGGTCTAAGGATGCTGTAATAGAATGCCACATTTGGGCGGCTTAAAGCAACAGAAATGTATTATCTCACAGTTCTGGAAGTTAGCAGTCTGAAATCATGGTATCAGTGGGGCCATGTGTAAGACTCTGGGTAAAGTCTTGCCTGCCTCTTCCAGCGTCTGGTGGTGGCTGTCCGCCCTTGGCTTGCAGCTGCATCCTTCCAATCTGCCCATGTTGACATATGTCATTCTCCCTGTGTGTGTCACTCTCTTCTTATAAGGACACCAGTCACACTGGATTAAGGGTCCACCCTACTCCAGTATGAGTTAATATAAACGAATTACAACTGCAAAGACCTATTTCTAAATAAGATCACATCCTGAGATACTTCAACATATCTTTTGGGGGGATACAATTTAACCCATAGCATTAAGTATCTGCGATTTTCCTACATTGCTATTATTAATTGCAATTATTTTATCATTAAATTCTAAATTTATTACATTTTATCAAATAAGCACTCAAACTATATAACACTCCCTTCCAGCCTGTGGGACTCCCTTACAAATGGAAACATATAAAGCATGTCCAGATGAAGTCTGGATTTCCAATTTCCAGTGAGAAGGACAGAATTTGGAGCGACTGCTAAAAATTCTCTCCAATATAGGATTTTCACAATGCTATGCTTGCTCATGACACTTAGGTACTTGCAAATTGGTTATAAATATTGAGGGAGAGAACTGTTAGCAATGGCAACAGTAAATTAAGTTTTGTGCCCAAAAGGATCTCCCTTGGGTCTCCAAGTCTATGTACTTTAGTCTGAGTGAATGCTGAGGCTTGTCACATCTTCCTCCCTTTAGAAAGGAGGAGAGCTTCACTGCACAAGCTTCAAGCCTAGAGAATTAGCTGCTAGAAGAAACTATACACAGGAGATAAAGTCAGAAATAGGATTTCAGCTTTTGTTGAGCTGGCTGCCAATTTTTAATCTACAGAAAAAAATTCCAGTGTACAAAGAACATTGTTTCTTTCTTTCTTTTTTTCTACAAGCTCATTTTGGAAGCATTCCTGATTTCTGGATTTTAATAATGATTAGAAGCAACAAACTATAAAAAATGCCGTGTCCTGAATTAAAAGTATATTTGGAAGAGAATAAAGGGGGCAGGGTAGAGGTGTTGGTCATATTTTCTCCATGGTCCTCCTGCAGAAGCTGAGGGGAAGCCTTGTGTTCTGGGCTCCCACCTGCATGGAGGCACCTCCCTTCTCTTCCCTTGGGTTATGTTGACCCCAACCTCTGGTGACCCCACCCATCACTCAGTCAGTCTTCCTTCTCAATGAGGTGACTCCCATCAGCAGTTGTAACCTTTATAAAAGTCCGATTCATGGTGTCCGCTCTCTACTCAAAACAGGCAAGGTGGTACGACCCCCACAACTAAAGTCCCTGAAAGTTGAGTTCCAGCCTTCACCTCCCACCGCTGGAAAATCATTAAACACAATGGATCTCATTTGTTTAGACTTCTTAACACTGAGACCCTTGCCTCGCCCTGTTCTTTCTTCCTGCTTGATTTTTTTCCCACCTAACATTTAATGTAACAGTTTATTTTGTCATTGTGTCCCTCTCAAACATAAGCTTCTTGAGGGCAAGGGGTCTGTTGCATTCACCAGTGAATCCTTCCCAGGGAACTCGACATCAAAACTTTCTCCCTTCTCAGAAAAGGCTGCCAGCCATCACTGAGCTGCCCAAACCAAAGGAAAAATCAGGAGTCATTCTCATTTTACCCATTTGCTCCAAAAACCTCCAGAACACACACTAAATCTCTTACTTCTCTCCAGGGAAATACCCAAAAGCAGAGTTTCTCAAACTTTTTCATTATCATTTCTGCAAAGAGACTTTTCACATTTATTTTTTCTGTAACTGTCCTCCCACCCATTAAACTTTAATACCGAAGACTGGGTATTTGTTTATGCAGCCTGTATGTTTGTGCTTTATACATAAAAATGAGATTTGTTTTGCCCTTCAAGAACTATTTTTTGCCTCTTGGTGGCGATATCGCCCCAGCTGAGAATGAGTGCCTGGGACTAAACCACCATTTCCCGTCTGCAAGCCAAGCCGGCTGCATCTCATCGCCTCCAGGACCTTGCTCATGATGGAGATAGCCTTGGTCACAAACTAGTCTTTATCACACAGTTACAATGCAGGGGCATGTCCCTACCATCCTTATTTATTTTTATAAAATTGTAAATCTTGCAGCAAAATCACACTGATGTTGTAGAAAGAAATTTGGCTCCAGATTTTACCCTGTTTCTACCCTTGCTGTTCCCCTTCAATGCATTCTCCTGGAATTATGGACAGCGATCTTTGAAAACATTTACTGTTGCACATTACTACCTTTCTTTACAGTTTTCTTTCTTTATCCTTGGAATTTAAAAATGTAACCTGGCTTCATCTTGTGTTCATTTATTCTGAATCACTATTGCTCAAATGTGATGTCCTTTGAAATTTGCAGACTCTGCTTCAACTACTGATATGACTCAGTTTTACTGTTATTATTATACTTGGATTAAAATCTGAGTTTCTTAACATGGTCTATCCCTGCCTAAGTTGTAGCCATGCAGCTCTACAGCGCTGAGTAAATCTCCTTTACTGGGATTACCTAGAAAGCAGAGCACAGAGCAAGGGTGAAGAGCAGATTTCTAATTGGAGGTAGAATCCCCACCTGGGCGAGGGATGAAATGGGAAGTAATTGTCTTGTGAGGTGTCACCAGGGGACCACTCCTTTATGTTAAGCCACAGAGAGACATCTGCATGGCTATGTGAAGAAGTTGCCTTGGACAGCCCACTGGAGGGAAAAAGAGAAAGGAGATGCATCCCCTACCATGCCTCTCACTGGCTGAAGCTCACCCCACAGGGAGTTCATCTCCCAGTCCCTCGAACACCTGCTTGAGAAACCAGATCCACACCAGTGACAGGATGTCTCATCCAAGATCAGAAGTGGCAGGAGGGGCCTGGCCACCAGCTGGTCGGCATCAGTTAGAACCACCTCATGGTCCTGCCCAGGAATCTATCAGCATGGTGGCAGCTGAGACAGAGAAAATGGCTGAGGGTCCAGGATAAAATAAGACCAAGAGAACATGAGGAGCTTAAGACCAATTCATACACCTTCTCTCAGTCTTCTGAACACACAGAATATCTCTTCACTCCTGGTTGAGTTAATATTCTTGATCCACATTTTTTTTTCGGAATATCTTAGACCATGTTTCACAGATTTATGCAGCTGGAGGGTATTTTGGGACCACCTAACTATTTCCCAAATGGAGGTATTGTTTTCTCCTGAATGCCTAAATAATTCTTTCTCTAGCCTTGGAATTTAAAAATGTAACCTGGCTTCATCTTGTGTTCATTTATTCTGAATCAATATTGCTCGAACATGGTGTCCTTTGAAATTTGCAGGCTCAGTGCTTCTTTTATTTCAGGGAAATAATTCCTGGTACCTTTGCCTGTCTTTGCTCAGACCACCAAGTTCTATTAGAGGTGATTGCTGAACCTTTTTTTTAGCTGATGTATTTTAACCATTCCATATTAGCTTGCTCATCTTTAAACATTTTCCTTCAAATCAAGTCCCAGCTGTTTTACTAACTAGTTAGCAAATCATACCAACAGCTACTGAAATGAACAGTAAGCATGTCTGTTTGGCTCATGTTGGGAAACAGATTTTATATCTGCATCACAAAAATTTAGGAACCAGTAACAATGACAACAGTGCCTGACCACAGACAGAGGCAAGACACCTATTATACAGAGATTCGAAGTCAAGAGGATCACTATTTTATCTAGATAGCTGAATATGGTCCAGAAATGCAGAGCATTAAGTGCACCTAGGAGCCTGTTAGAAATACCAACTCTGTACTGAACCAGAAGCTCATGGGGTTGGGCTTGGGAGCCTGTATTTCAACATGTCCTCCAGGTGAGTCTATCTATGCTCAAATCGAAAGAACACTGGTCTAAAACAGCACGCTAGAAATATTAAGGGTTTGAATTAAGGGACTAAATAGTTAAGGAAAAATAAAATAAAGGTTTAGCCGAAGTGGCAGAGGGTTCAAATCTACAGGGTGCATTGCCTGAACCAGAGAGAACACAGAAGAAGCAGCAGATCTGTGCAATAATGCCTACATTCAATCATACACATACGTGAATGGAGGCAAAGTGAAAATAAAAGTAATATGCTTTATCCTAGAAGACCCAGTAGGAGCCCTGATACCGAATGGTATTTCCAAGGAGATGACATAGAATTAGAATAACCATAGCTACAGGCAGAGCCAGTGAGGGGCACATAGCATACATGGAGTCAGAAGGCATATCACAGACAGGAGAAGGGCCGGGAGACGGTGGGCTACAAGTCCTGGAATGCAGGAATGGTCAACATGACGTTAGGATTGTCTTTGCAAGGAGGAACTGAGCAGCTATTTGATCAGATTCAGTCACAGGGCTTCCATCATGAATATTCTAAAGGATGCACCATTTGCCATTTTGCCTCCTGCTAGGACTTCCCAAGATGTAACTTGTAAACTATCAGCACAGTCCTAGACCAGATAATGTGCCTCACCCTTGCTGACTTCCAATAAGAGACAAATGGGAATGGCATGAAAACAGTCCTAGACCAGGTCCGGAAAAGGCTTTTGGCTCAGTGGGGTGGTGAGCAGCAGGGAAATGCCATTCAAGCCACAGGAAACACTGCGGGCTGCCCTGCTAACAGTGGTCTGCCTCACTTGGATTCTCAGTAGCACTGGGTCCAACTGCAGTAGAACCCCTTGGGTGCCTGCCCTGAGCCCTGGCACGTGGTTCGGAGGAGGGCTCTCTTTAGGACCTGGTGTATCTATGGTGGTCTCCGGGCTAGAAGGGCCCTTCACCTAATGCAAACTCCTCTTCCCCTCGAATTTAACAATCTGTAAAGTGAGACACTGAGCCTGCAGAAGAGCTCTATGTATGGCCTCTTGCCCCACGATCCCAACCTGTGATTCCAGTAGGCAACATCTTGATGGGTGCCATGATTCAATTAGTAAGTAGGCAGTTGGTTAAAACAAAAGCAAAAAGTCAGGTGTGTAGAACAAAAAAATGAATCTCTATAAGACCTATTTGCAGTCTGGCACATGGTGTATCATCAACGGAATCAGATCTGCAAACCTGGAGACCAGACCAGGCAGCCTGGGACACTGCAGCCCCCGCGGCCTGAGCCTATCCTCTTGCTCTTGAATGGGAGGGGCAGGGAGAGGGGACAGGGGAGAGACGCAGCCCAACCATGAGATCATTCAAAGCAGACTTCCACAAGCAAGTTTCTGGAAGGCTGTTCTGGCTAAAAAGCCGAGAAAGGTGACTATAATTTCATCTCAGATGTGTAATTCTTCCAAGTTGGTCTGTTTGGATTTGATTCAGATACTGTTCAAACATATTGTTTGTAATAAAAATCCTCAAATACTTTATTCCTGTGGACATATTAAAAATAGTGGTGGGGGGGCACTCAAGATGGCGACCTGAGTAGGGCAGTGGATATATCCTCCCAAAACCACATATATTTTGAAAATACAGCAAATAGAACTATTCCTAAAAGAGAGACCAGAAGATACAGTACAACAGCCACATCGCCATCTGCGAGAACTCAGCATCTCACGGAAAGGGTAAGATACAGAGCTGCGACCCGGCGGGACCCGAACACTCCCCCCACCCCAGCACACCGGTGGGAGGGAAAGAATCAGAGTGGGGAGGGAGTGGAAGCACAGGACTGCTAAATAACCAGCCCTGGTGATCTGCACCGGGAGCACAGACACACACTGTACTGGATATTAGAGAAACAGAAAAGTAAAATCCGAGATGGAGACTGCGAGCGGGTCCCCACAACCGGCTCTACTGAGACAAAAGAAATGTGGGCGCTTTAAAAGTCTTAAAGGGACAAGGGTTTAACAGGTGAACAAAATCATCACGGTGCACTCAGCCCAGCAGGCTGGGAAGACTAAGGAACTTCAGGCACCCTAACGCTCTAGGTGGCAACACAACTCCAAAACCCCTCATGGCAATAAGCATCCTGCCGTTCTATCCCAACCGCCGGCACTGCAAGCAAACCGGCTGACCTGCCTTGCTGCGGAAGAGCCAGGGAGCAGCCCCGCCCACAGCAACCACAAAGAATCTTCTCCCAGTGCACAGCTAATGGAGCCAGACCCAGAGGCTGCCCCATGCGCGCAGCTGCCTGGCACAGACAGAGGAAGTCGGCACAAAGTCCGGAAGGCATGAAGGGGTGCCATTCTCACAGGAGAACACACACTGCTTGTCTGGGAACCCTGCCAGTATGCTATGCTATCCAGAGGGCCGCCACACCCACGGCAGCTCAGGGGATTAACCCAGAGACTGATCCCTGTGTGCGGGTAACCAACACAGGCAGTGGAGAAGGGAAAGGTGACCAGCAAGCAGGAAGGCACTTTTTTCTCCCAGCTGACACATGTGCCACTTGCTGGCGATCACGTCTATTACCATTAAAAGGCAGAAGAACCTGGTCCAGTCCAAAATCACTCAAATGCCAGAGAGAGGGCCTGGCGAGATAGATATAACCAATCTTCCTGAAAAAGAATTCAAAATATAAGTCATAACCATGCTGATAGAGCTGCAGAGAAATACACAAGAGCTAAGGGATGAAGCCCAGAGGGAGATAACAGAAATGAAACAGTCAATGGAAGGACTTAAGAGCAGATTGGATGAGGTGCGAGAGACTGTTAATGGAATAGAAATCAGAGAATAGGAATACAGAGAAGCAGAGGCAGAGAGAGATAAAAGGATCTCTAGGAATGAAAGAATATTAAAAGAACTGTGTGATCAATCCAAAAGGAACAATATTCACATTATAGGGGTACCAGAAGAAGAAGAAGAGAGAAAAAGGGATAGAAAGTGTCTTTGAAGAAATAATCACTGAAAACTTCCCCAAGCTGGGGAAGGAAATAGTCTCTCAGACCATGGAAGCCCACAGATCTCCCAAAACAAGGGACCCAAGGAGGACAACACCAAGACATATAATAATTTAAGTGGCAAAGATCAAAGACAAGGAAACAGTATAAAAGGCAGCCAGAGAGAGAAAAAAGATCACCTACAAAGGAAAACCCATCAGGCTATCATCAGACTTCACCACAGAAACCTTATAGGCCAGAAGAGAATGGCATGATATATATAATGCAATGAAACAAAAGGGCCTTGAACCAAGAAAACTATATCCAGCAAGATTATCATTTAAATTTGAAGGAGGGATTAAACAATTTTCAGATAAGCAAAAGCTGAGGAAATTCGCCTCCCAAAAACCATCTCTACAGGGTATGTTAAAAGTACTGCTCTAGATGGAAGCACTCCTAAGGCTAAATAGATGTCACCAGAGAAAATAAAATCACAGCAAAGAAAGAAGACCAATCAAATACTAACTAAAGACAAAAAATAAAATCAGCAAACCACAAAAGCAGTCCAGGGAAACATGAAATAGTAAAGAATAAAACACCTAACATTTAAAGAGTGGAGGAGGAAGAATAAGAAGGGAGAGAACTAATCATCACACTGTGTTTATAATAGTGTAATATGTGAGTTAAAGTTAGATGGTTAGCAAGAACGGACTAATAGTTACCAAAGGGAAAGGGACTGGGGAGGATGGGTGGGAAGGGAGGGGCAAGGGGGAAGAAGGGACATTACGATTAGCAGATGTAATGTTGGGGGGGCACGGGGATGGCTGTACAACCCAGAGAGGACAAGTAGTGACTCTATGGCATCTCACTACGCTGATGGACAGTGACTGTAATGGGGTTGGGGGGGGGGACCTGATGAAGGGGGTAATCACCATAATATTACTCATTTCATTGTAGATTAATGATATCAAAATAAACTTGTTAAAAAAAAGTTAGATGGTTAGATAGTAAAGTAGCAACCGTTAAACCTTTGGTAACCACGTATCCAAAGCCTGTAATGGCAATTAAATACATATCTGTCGATAATCACCCTAAATGTAAATGGACTGAATGCACCAACCAAAAGACACAGAGTAACAGAACGAATAAAAAAGCAAGACCCATCTTTATGGTGCTTACAAGAGACTCACCTCAAACCCAAAGATATACACAGACTAAAAGTGAAGGGATGGAAAAAGGTATTTCATGCACACAATAGGGAGAAAAAAGGAGACGTTGCAGTACTTATATCATAAAATAGATTTCAAAACAAAGAAAGTGACAAGAGGTAAAAAAGAACATTACATAATGATAAAGGGATCAGTCCAACAAGAGGATATAACCATTATAATATCTATGCACCCAACACAGGAGCTCCAACATATGTGAAACAAATACTAACAGACTTAAAGGAGGAAATAGAATGCAATGCATTCATTTTAGGGACTTCAACACACCACTCACTCCAAAGGACAGATCAACCAGACAGAAAATAAGTAAAGACACAGAGGCACTGAACAACACACTAGAACAGATGGACCTAACAGACATCTTCAGAACTCTACACACAAAAGCAGTAGGATACACATTCTTCTCAAGTGCACATGGAACATTTTCCAGAACAGACCACATTCTAGGCCATAAAAGAGCCTCAGTAAATTCAAAAATATTGAAATTCTACCAACCAACTTCTCAGATCACAAAGGTATAAAACTAGGGATAAATTGTACAAAGAAAACAAAAAAGCTCACAAACACATGGAGGCTTAACAACATGCTCCTATATAATCAATGGATCAATCAGCAAATTAAAACAGAGATCAAGCAATATATGGAGACAAATGAAAACAACAGCACAACGCCCAACTTCTGTGAAAAGCACCAAAGGCCGTTCTAAAAGGAAAGTATATAGCAATCCAGGCCTATTTAAAGAAGGAAGAACAATCCCAAATGAATAGTCTAAAGTCACAATTATTGAAATTGGAAAAAGAAGAACAAATGAGGCCCAAAGTCAGCAGAAGGGACATAATAAAGATCAGAGAAGAAATAAATAAAATTGAGAAGAATAAAATAGAAAAAAATCAATGAAACCAAGAGCAGGTACTTCGAGAACATAAACAAAATAGATAAACCCCTAGCCAGACTTATTAAGAGAATCTACACACATAAACAGAGTTAGAAATGAGAAAGGAAAAATCATGATGGGCACCACAGAAATACAAAGAATTATTAGACACTACTATGAAAATCTATATGCTAACAAGCTGGATAACCTAGAAGAAAGGGACAATTTTTAGAAAAATACAACCTTCCAAGACTGACCCAGGAAGAAACAGATAGTCTAAACAAATTACCAGCAATGATATTGAATCGGTATTCAAAAACTACCCAAGAACAAAACCCCCGGGCCAGATGGATGCACCGCTGAATTTTATCAGACATATAGAGAAGACATAATACCCATTCTCCTTAAAATTTTCCAAAAGATGGAAGAGGAGGGAATAGTTTCGAACTCATTCTAGGAAGCCAGCATCACTCTAATACCAAAACCAGGTAAAGACCCCACCAGAAAAGAAAATTACAGACCAATATCCCTGATGAACATAGATGCAAAAATACTCAACAAAATATTAGCAAACCAAATTCAAAAATACATCAAGAGGATCATACACCATGATCAAGTGGGCTTCATCTCTGGGATTCAAGGATGGTACAACATTTGCAAATCCATCAACATCATCCACCACATCAACAAAAAGAAGGACAAAAACCACAGGATCATCTCCATAGATGCTGAAAAAGCATTCGACAAAATTCCACATCCATTCATAATAAAAACTCTCAACAAAATGGGTATAGAAGGCAGGTACCTCAAAATAATAAAGGTCATATATAACAAACCCACAGCCAACATCATACTTAACAGCGAGAAGCTGAAAGCTTTTCACCTAAGATCAGGAACAAGACAGGGATGCCCACTCTCCCCACTTTTATTCAACATAGTACTGGAGGTCCTAGCCGTGGTAATCAGACAAAACAAAGAAATAAAAGGCATCCAGATGGGTAAGGAAGAAGTCAAATTGTCACTATTAGCAGATGACATGTACATAAAAAACCCTAAAGACTCCACTCCAAAACTACTAGAACTAATATCTGAATTCAGCAAAGTTGCAGGATAAAATTAATACACAGAAATCTGTTGCTTTCCTATACACTAACGAAGAACTAGCAGAAAGAGAAATCAGGAAAACAATTCCATTCACAGTTGCATCAAAAAGAATATAATTCCTAGGAATAAACCTAACCAAGGAAGTGAAAGACCTATACCCTGAAAACTACAAAATACTCTTAAGAGAAATTAAAGAGGACACTAACAAATGGAAATTCATCCCATGCTCTTGGGGAGAAAGAATTAATGTCAAAATGGCCACCCGGTCCAAAGCAATCTACAGATTCAATGCAATCCCTATCAAAATACCAACAGCATTCTTCAACGAATTGGAACAAATAATTCTAAAATTCATATGGAACCACGAAAGACCCCAAATAGCCAAAGCAATCTGAGAAGGAAGAATAAAGCAGGGGGGATATTGCTTCCCAACTTCAAGCTCTACTGAAAAGCCACAGTAATCAAGACAAGTTGGTACTGGCACAAGAACAGACGCACAGACCAGTGGAACAAAATAGAGTACAGATATTAACTCAAACATATATGGTCTATTAATATATGATAAAGGAGCCATGGATATACAATGGGGAAATACCTGGAGTTGGCAAAACTGGACAGCTACAAGTAAGAGAATGAAACTGGATCATTGTCTTAACTCCATACACAAAAGTAAATTTGAAATGCATCAAAGACCTAAATGTAAGTCATGAAACCATAAAACTCTTAGAAAAAATATAGGCAAAAACCTCTTGGACATAAACATGAGCAACTTCTTCATGAACATATATTCCCAGGCAAAGGAAACAAAAGCAAAAATGAACATATGGGACCATATCAAGCTGGAAAGCTTCTGTACAGCAAAGGACGCCATCAGGAGAACAAAAAGGCATCCTACAGTATGGGAGACTATATTTGTAAATGACATATCTGACAAGGGGTTAACATCCAAAATATATAAAGAACTCGCATGCCTCAATACCCAAAAAGCAAATAAGCCTATTAAAAAATGGGCAGAGGATCTGAACAGACACTTTTTCAAAGAAGAAATTCAGATGGCCACCAGGCACATGAAAAGATACTCCACATCGCTAATCATCAGAGAAATGTAAATTAAAACCACAATGGGATATCACCTCACACGAGTTAGGATGGCCACCATCAAAAAGACAAACAACAACAAATGTTTGCGAGGATGTGGAGAAAGGGGAACCCTCCTACACTGCTGGTGGGAATGTAAATTAGTTCAACCATTGTGGAAAGCAGTATGGAGATGGAGGTTCCTCAAAAAACTCAAAATAGAAATATCATTTGACCCAGGAAATGCAGGAGCCCAGTTTGAAAAAGACATATGTACCCCTATGTTTATCGCAGCACCATTTACAATAGCCAAGAAGTGGAAGCAACCTAAGTGTCCATCAGTAGATGAATGGATAAAGGAGACGTGGTACGTGTATACACAATGGGATATTATTCAGCCATAAGAAGAAAACAAATCCTACCAGTTGCAACTACTGGATGGAGCTAGAGGGTATTATGCTCAGTGAAATAAGCCAGGTGGAGAAAGACAAGTATTAAATATTTTCACTCATCTGTGGAGTGTAAGAACAAAGAAAAAACTGAAGGAACAAAACAGCAGCAGACTCACAGAACCCAAGAACGGACTAATAGTTACGAAAGGGAAAGGGACTGGGGAGGATGGGTGGGAAAGGAGGGATAAGAGGGAAAAAAGGGCATTACGATTAGCACACATAATGTAGCGGGGGGGATATGGGGAAGGCAGTATAGCACAGAGAAGACAAGTAGTGATTTTACAGTATCTTACTACACCAATGGACAGTGACTGTAATGGGGTACGTGGTGGGGATTTGATAATGGGGGGAGTCTAGTAACCATAATGTTGCTCATGTAATTGTACATTCATGATACCAAAATATTAAAAAAAAATACTGGTAGAACAAGTTGCTCACTTCTCTGGGCAGAATGTGTGGGTCCTCCCAAAATTCCTGCTGAAGCCCTCATCTTCAAAACAATGGTATTAGAAGGTGGCATCTTTGGGAGGTGATTAGGTCATGACGGTGGAGCCCTCCTGAATGGGACTAGTTCCCTTATAAGAAGAGACATGAGAGAGATGATCTCTGTCTCCGCCATGTGAGGATACAGCAGGAAGAAAGCTATCTGGAGAGGAGGAAGAGAGCTCTCCTCGGAAATAAACTGCCTGGCGTCTGGATCGTGGGCTTCTAGACTCCAGAAATTAGGGAAATACATTTCTGTTGTTTAAACCCCCCAGTCTGTGGTGGTTGTTACAGCAGCCCGAGTATTATTAACACACTGGATGCAAACACCGCCTCCTGAAGGCCTTGGTCGGGGAGTAGGTCAGAACCTCAGGTGAGGCCTCCGGCTGCTTTCCCGGGCCTGCTCAGGACGAGCCGCACCTCCCCTGCACCATCCCCACTCCAGGTGCTGATGGAGAGCTCAACACCTCCTGGAAGGCCAAGACGGCTCTGTTCTCTGGAATCAACAATGATGAAGAACAACTAGGAAAACGTCTGAGAAGGTCCATTTCACTCATTCCTCAACCAACCACATGCCAGGCTCCCTTGTGAAGCATTAAGGATAAAAATGGCACCGGAGACTTGGTTCCTTCCTACACGCTAGTGAGCCAGACAAACACTGCCATGGGAATTCTACATCTTCTCTTAAACATCAAACTTGACCTCTATCCCTCAGGCCATCACATCCTCTGCATGCTTCACCGAACAGCTTCTGGGAGCCATGCTCGTAGCAGCTGCCACCTAACGCCCCCTGCTCCCGGCGTGCCCTCCCTTACTCGTCCCTCAGACTGACCTCTGACCTCTACAGGCTCCAGTGGCCTCCACTGACCACCCTCCTTTCACATCTCTGCCCACCTGAGCGCACGGCAGCACCGCCCACAGCTGACGCCCCCAGCCTCTGGGGCCTTTCCTGGTTCTCTCCTCCTCCCCAGGTGCAGGAGCCTCAGTTCTCAGCTTGAATGTCCCCTCCTGGGGAGGCAGCCCTCTCCCCCCGGTACAGGGGCCTCCCCAGCTCTCTCTCAAATGGCTGTGGTCACACTCACAGCATAAGCCTGTCATCACCTCTCTCCCACTTTCCTCAGTGGTTGGCTTGTTGTCCTTGGTCCCCATCAACCTGAGCTCCAGGTGAGCAGGACCCAGTCCGTTCATCTTCTGACTCATCAGTGCTCAGGGGAACCACAACATAGTAAAAACTCAACAAATCTTAAGTGATGTTGTGAAGAAAATCAACCGAGAGATGGGAGGCATGAACAGCAACAGAGGGTGTGTTCCGTGAGAACCCTGGGCAGGACGTGGGGGTGGGGAGGCCTCCGGAGGGAGCTCTGTGCAGCGCAACCTGGAGGCGGGACGTGACCTCGGATAGGACCAGGCTAGTGACCGCTGATGATGTGAGAAGCTGTGTTGCCAATGTTTTCTGTAAAACGTTTGCTACTGATGCCGGGAAACATATTTGGAATGCTTCCCTGGTGCAGCCTACACCAGGGCTGGCTTGCCGTCAGCGCCGTCTCTGAGCCCATCGGAATCCGTATGGCAATCCCAGGAGGGCGGCCCACCCAGCGATGTCCTCTAACAAATTCCATTGTCTTAAATAATCCAAAGACAAATGGCCTCACCCAGAGGAGACCTCTTTTGTCAATAGTTAAGGAACAACAGTTAAGAAATCAAGCATTGTCTTTCCAGTTAAGTTCGAACTAGTGTTGTGAAAAGAGGGTGAAATTAACATTTCCTGTAAGATGCACAGAAGATGAGGCAGAGACGGGAGCGCTGTGTGGGCTTGGCCAGTTGCCAGGAAAAAGATTCAAAGCTTGACAGTGAAATCGCATGTTGAGCATTTAAAACACTAAACTAGAGGGCAGAAACCTCCTCAGAGAGAGCAGAGCGCCTACCTGTGGCCAAATAGATGATGTGGACGAGCATGTCCTGGCCCTGCACCACGTCCACGGCCACGTGGGAGAAGCGGCTGTTGTCCTCCATGAAGGCAGGCACTGGGGTCACGGGCTGCACCACCTCGTGCATCAGAATGAACTTCTGAGCGTCCTGCAGGTTCCTCTCCGTCAGGTTTGCGTACAGGCCCTGGTCCACCGTGCCGCACTGCAAGGGAATGCAGGCCGTCACTGGAACCGGCCACCCCAGCTGGAGGCTGACTTGGAAACGGCACAGCTGAAGCGCGCAAACATGCTTGCTTCTCCCATGTCCCACACGGTCCCCGTCCTTGCTGTCCCTCCCATTTTAGATACAAACTCCTCATATTTGGGCACCTCTCATCTTCATCATAAATGAATGATCAGAAGTTAAAGTGGAAGTCATTGCTACCTTTAATTTGACAACATATGCATAAAAACTCCTCACCACCTCTTGACAGCTCAGGAGCTATCTGGCCAAATCCATATACTGTTCTGTCTGGGAAGTCAGGCCCCCACATTGAAAACACACAGCAAGCAAATGCATCATATAGATTTATTAGTTTTCCGATTGGAACAGCGGGTTTATAAGCAAGTTATGGACTCCATGGGGAAGAATTATGCCATTCTAATTGGTAAATTATGTAATATTATTCCATTATCTTTCACACAGGCTACAAAAACATGCTGCTGGCCTTATGCATTGTGTTCATATTCCAAGCTAGATGAGAGAGAGGAAAGGAGATGGAGAGAAAGGAGGGTAAAGAAAGAGACTTTCCACTAGGGGAACTATCCTGAAGATGACTCTGAGATAAACAAGAGATAAAAATCAGGCCTGGAAATTGCTGAGAAGTCATTCAGAGCTGTGTGGCTGAGAGGCTGGCAGGTGTTATGGAGGACGGTTTTTGGCAAGGATGAGGCAAAAAGAGGGGGAGGAAAGGCAGCACAGCCTTCCGGGCCAGAGCACAGAATCAGAAGAGGACCACTGTGCTTTCTCGCCTTTCATAGACTTAAATCCTTGTACCTGTAAAGGCTGATTCTTGGCAGAACATCATCTAAGCAGATTTGATGGCAATGAATTTCCCTGCCCATACCATCTGAAACTACCACTTATAACATGTCATCTCTAATACTTGGTTTTATAACAAGTGAGAGGTGCAGAGGTGTAAGAAGGAAATGGCTTTTTTAAAACAGATACTTTTGTAGCACTTGATAATATGTGCTACGGGTCATAAAATGACAGGCCGATTGTGGAATTAGAGAATCTTGGAGTGAAATGGATTCCGAGTCTGGTCCAGTGCTTAACTTAATGTCACACTGTTGCAGGGGCACCCATGTGCCAGGCGGTGAGCTCACACCTGGACAGGGGAAGGTTCAGCATGGGCGTCCTGTAGCCATGTGATCTCAGGGAAAGCCTCTCAACCTCTGTCTCTACCTCTAACATGGCTGGCAAACACTCTGCTCACTTCACGAGGCTGTTTGAGGGCAACTGCCATCATCAGAGTAGGGCATTTGTAAATTAATGGAAAGTGCTTGTAAATGCCAAGGAACAGGGCCAGTGTGCCGGCACAGAGAAGGCATTCAACTATTGGTAAATGGTCAATGCTTTCGTCTTGTAGCAGGACAGCGGCTCTATGGTCCATTCAGCTGCCGTGGTCAGAGGAAATGAATGAATAAATAAAGGACAGAATCAGTGGGTGAATACACAAGCAGGTGCCACTGGGGCAGGGTGGCTGTGCCAGTGGATTTTTACATAATTAGGTTTAACAGGAACTCTCGCAAGACAGGACACCGCCTGTGAACCAACGTGTTACAAGATGAAAGAGCACTCCTGGTCTTGGTCTGAAGTCCACCCAGGTGAGTTCTAGTGCTCAGAGAGACTTCCTGTTGGCAGTTTATTCTTCCCGAAATCGATGGCATTACTCTGGCACAGGGTGAAGGTTTGCACACAAGTTTTGTTTTGTATGTAGGGTTTTTTTACGGTTGACATCATAAAAATCAGGTGATGTATAAAAACTGAGGACCTTATGCTGCTTGTGAAGAATCTAAGGTCTGGGAGACCTGGGAGGCCTGGCTGGGCTGGAGCTGCATAGCAGGACCACTGAACAGCCCTTGTCATTTTTATTCCTGGACTCCATATCTTATTTAAGTCATCGATCTGAATTGCCACTGTGATACTGTGATTTGTAATAAGAAGTACATTATTTTATCTTTGTGCACCATGATTCCTGGGTTCCAGCTCATAAAACCACTGGAATTTCCCAAGTGATGGGAGATAAAGCTGTCTTTGTTCTGTTAATGAGGTGACTTTTGAGAAGCACCTAGGTAACTTAAGGATGGGAGCTTTGCAAGGGGACCCAATTATGTGGTTAGAGGGTAGGAACTTTCAGTCCTACCCCACTGATATCCAGAGAGGGGAAGAGGGACTGGAGGGTGAATCAATCACTGATGGCCCTGTGATTTAATCAGTCCTGCTGATGTAATGAAGCCTCCATAAAACCCATAAGGATGGTTAAGAGAGATGCTGTGTTGGTGCTCTTGTGACACTGAGGAGAGGGCATGCCTGGGAAGGGTATGGGAACTCCATGCTCTTTCCACATCCCTTGCTCTAAGCATCTCTTCCATTTGGCTGTTCCTAAGTTATACCCTTTCATCATAAACCAGTGATCTGGTAAGCAAAATGTTTCTCTTAACTCTGCAAGCTCCTCTAGCAAATTGGGCTTGAGGAGGTAGTCATGGGAAGGTGGTCACTGGCTCCTATTTACAGCCAATGGGTCAGAACACAGTGACAACTGGACTCAATATTTGTGTCTGAAATGGGGAGGGAAGGATACTGAAGGACCAAGCCCTTAGCCTGTGAGAGCTGATGCCATCTCTGGGTAAATAGTGTCAGAACTGACTTGAATTGTAAAACGCCCAGACGGTGCTGGAAAATTGCTTAGGGGGTGGGAAAAAGTCCCGCACATTGGACTGGGTGACAAAGTAGTAGCCGAGAAACTGGTTTTAGACTAAATGCTACAATGTCTTGATTTCTTTTGCCAGCCTATGATGAATATTTCACCCAAGGACTCTTTTTAAAATATTTTGAAAGCTATTTAAATTTGTAGCATATATTTATTGGCTCATAAGTAACCCACCCAGCTCTCTAAGGCTGCAAATTCTCTAGCTGTATCTTATACACCATGTTCCCTCCGGGTCTGTGTGAGACCCTGGAGACTCAGTGCAGGAGGAAAACAATAACAAATGTAAAAATGATCTTCATGTGTCTTACAACCCACAAAGGTCATCTTGCTAACACCTGGAAGTAATGAGGTCAATAATTCTATTACTATTTTTAAATACAATATTCCTTGCATTTTTGCTTATGTGTTTTAAGTACAAGCTCTCCATCCTTGTTCTAGCTCCCCAGCTCTAGGCAGGCAAGTCCACAATCACACAGCCTCCTGCTGGGAGCACCCAATTTTAATAGTACCCCTCTGCCTGACTTCCTGAGAATATGCTTTGCTTATCAAAGGGTCCTGATAATGTGGCCAAGTTCTTTCACTTGGTCTGCCAACAATGGCCTCCTCATCTGCTTCACCACTTTCAAGGGTCCTTTCTCCATTTCGGCTCCATCATTTGATTGGTGGTAAGCAAAACTGCACAGAAAATTCCAGAGTCTGTCCCAACATGGCTGTGCCACTGGGTCTATATGATGTTTCCTTTTAGTGACCAGTGCTGTTCCCAGTGAGGCCCTCTAGATGACTTTGGGGCTGTGGCCTCTAACAGGGCAGACTTTTTAGCACAGCATACAGTGGTTTCTAGATTGCAGCTGATAAAAATAATACATAGTTTTTTTATTTTGTTATAGTTTTCAGTTGAGATTTCTGTATTAATCTTGAAAATTTATGCACTGTCTCCTAACCCATTCTTCTTCCAGAACCTGAATCATGTTTCTGCTCCTGTAATTAACTAGCTACTTCTAGTATGTAAGTGCTGCATAAAATTCTGAATGTCAGTAACCCAACAAGAATAGTAAAAAAAAAAAAAAAATTAACTACTTCCTACTGTTAATTATTGCAAACATAAGGTCCTTTATACATGACTAGTGGCAAGATCCTTAGTTCACAATATATTTTCACTCTATGCCAGCTTTGATGGTCTTAAGAATGTCAGTAAGGATGCCTATATGCTAGCGTGGTTATCCAGTATGGTAAACCAAAAGGAAATGGTGCATAGCTGCACCAGGAGTTATACAAAGAATCAACATTATCTATGGCTTTAGTGCCCTACAAATGTTAAACTCTAGCCAAAGAAGACAAGCTCAACTAAGCCAGCTTCTTGCCTGAAATGCACACACATTTCTGCAAGCTTCATTTATTATACTGCACAGACCCACTCCCCCATCTCATAAACGTTTGAGTAAGTGCTTCAGTGTGACACTGGCATTATAAAATCAGATGCCTGTGGCTTAGAAATGAGGGAATTTGCTGTGTGCTACCAATATATCCAGACAAAGGAGCTAAAAGGTTCCCACCGCCTGAAAGGGGAGGTGTCACAGGTTTATTAGGTTACTGTTTGTGTGCAGACTTTTGCAATAAATGCATTAAGACATTAGAAGTACACAATAAATACAGGGAGTATCTTTGTTAATTTTTTTTGAACCTTCAGGATTTTACAACGGACTTCTTACAGGGAATAATGTATTTCACCTTCAGGATTTTACAAAGGGCCAGCTTGAACAGTTACATTTCACCTCAATATCTGGAGACATGGGTAGGATTTAGATACAAAGACTCAGCAAAGGTTCAGAGTCAGTTAATAATTACATAAACCATGTATGTCATCAGGAAAAGTGACTATGCATGTTTGGTTCCCACTAAACTGTCAGCTTGTCTGACCCATAATATTAATTCCTTTATCCAGTATGGACTTGCTCAGTAGCAAGGCTGGGATAATAAAAACAGATCTGATCACTCAGTTTCCTGACTTATAAGTATGGATGCTGATGTCCACATTACAGAGCTGCTGAGAGGAGAAAACAAGACAAAATGCATAAAGCATTTATATAGCATGTGACTCCCAGAGGCCACCCAATACATCGTCCCTAAGAGTCATCTTCATCAGATACATTATACAGTGAACTGTGCATATTGATCTGTATTTTCAAAATTTATTCCTAAAACATTCTTGTGCATTTGTATCTTTCCTTCCTCATTTTATTTAAGATGGAAGATGCTAAGTCATTTGCCCAAGTAAAGCAGTAAATAGTAAAGAGGACATGTAAACTACCCATCTTATTCCAATCCCATGCTCCTTAAAACATTTTTGAAAACAAGTATAAACTTGTTTAAAACAATTAGAACTGAATGTTCCCTACTTACCCAAGTCCAAGTAAGGTATAAGAACACTGAACTTTTCCGTACTCCCAGTTTTCTCAAAAGCCAAAGGTTTTAGGTGCTGAGATGATAAGCCAACCACAATCCGGGGCCCTGGATACAGAGCCCAGTTGTCGCACTGATTGGTTATGGTAACTAACGGTCCTTCAGTCGGAAGAAGTTGGGGCTTTGCATCTGAGGACTGAGGCTGGGACCCCAGGCTCAGCCCCTAATCAGCCAGCACCCAGGGCCCAGTTATCTGCTCTGAGGCTCACTGGCCTTCTCTGCCTATGGGAGACGTTGGTGCCGATCACAGCACTGTCACCAGCGTGCAGCATGATGCATGTGAAGCACTGAGCTGTGTCTGGAACCTCTTGGTACTAAAAGTTATACCCATGATGAGGATGTTGATGATGACAAGCCTATGAAACTTCTTGTCAGGAAGGAGGCTCTCAAGGAACCTGTTGTTATGGGCACAATTCTATGTCTCCCCAGATTCGCATCTTGAAGCCCTGACCTCCAGTGAGGCTGCATTTGGAGATGGAGCCTCTAGGGAACTGATTAAGGTTAAACGAGGCTGGAAGGGTGGGGCCCCGTGGCCACAGGACCAGCCTCCTCGTGCTCCCTGAGGAAGGGCCATCCACAGGCCTGGAGGAGGGCTCTCACCAGAAACGGGACCAGCCAGAACCTTGCTCACGGACTTCAGGGGCTGTGAGAGAATACATCTCTTTCGTTCGGCCATGCAGTCTGTGGCGTTTTGTTACGGCTGCCCAAACAGACCAATATACCTGCTTCACCCACCAAACCTGAGGGCATGGCTCTCCTCTTTGGTCTCAGCTTCTTCTGAATGTTGGGAGACAGGAAGGAATGACGTACAGAGTCCCTTAGAGCTTGAATCCTGTCAATCTGTGATTCACAGATCAATGGCCTCCATCTGCTCTTCTTCCCCTGTTGCCCATCACATCCAGGCCACCCGATAGGAAACCTCAGCACATTCCCCAATTAGAGCTGTAATTCTATTTGTGCATCTCTATGCTCTGTGCCCTGGACCCCATTCATTAGGGCACCATTCATGCGGGATCAGAGTTTCTGGGGACACAGAGTCCACATCATTAGCACTAATTGAAGGCTGGGTTCCCAGACTACCGCACTGTGCTGGCCTTTCTCAGTCCAGCCCCAGGCATCACTGCCAACAAAAGGCCTCGGCCTATTCACATGAACCAAGAGGCCAGACCACGGCTGCACTGTGCATGCCCCAAGGGGCCCAGGGCTCCTGGCTGCACTGTGTTAGCACCAGTGTTGGAGCTGCCCTGGCCGGACCACACAAGGCTCTGTGTCCTTTCTGGGAAATAGACAGATGAGCGCCCTATGGCTTGGGAAATTACCTGGAAGTTGGGGTTGGGGTTGGGGTAGGGTAGCCAGGCGGCACGGGAGCTCTCCTGGTACTTGAAGGGCCCATTGAAGGCCTGGGAGACGGCACTCAGGTTGAAGACACACACGGCCGAGGCTGCGATGCTGTTCCTGGGGGGCCAAGGGAGAGAAAGCAAAGGGGTCAGAGAGCCCAAGATGGTGTCCCCCCAAGACCTGAGGCCCCACGGTGGAGGTGCCTTGGATGACCTCACCGTCACAGCCCTTGTGGCATAGAAACACGGATATTTAGCAGTTATGATACTGTAATCCTGCCGGATGGGATTCATTCACTCAGACACAACCGGAGTGACAAAGGATTTTGAAGAGGTGTGTGTTACAAAGGCTTCCTTCTTCAGTGTCTGGAGCCTCTCCTCACCCAGCCTGTTGCCCTTCCCAACCATTTATCTGCTCATTTTGGGTGTCAGTGGGACACACTGCCTTTTCTTCTAAGTCACTAGATAGTTATGATTGGGTAATCCTGAAAAAATAATTAACTAAAAGCATGCTTTTCAGAGACCATTCATATATATATATGTATATTTAAATTTAGAAAGCATTGTAAATCCAAAGGGTCAGAAGGAAAAATTTGACATAGCTCCAACACAGGAAATCTTGAAGCCTTAATTCAGAATTCCAGCCCTGTGGATGGAGCTGCAAACAGGCTCTTAGAGGTTCAGTGCCCTTTTACTAAGGGTAGAAGCAGCAAGATATTTTTTCATTAAGTAAATCTGCATTCTGAGCTCAGCTCTGGTTTTAAAATTCCACGTTAATGCTTTTAGCCAATATTAAGTCTATTTATCAACTGTTTTTCCTGAATCAAAGGAAAAGTCACAGAAATGCCCAAACAGAACTATCCACCTGACACTTGGCTGATTTGACCAACACTGAGTTGGTGCTGGAACCCATCCTAAAGGCTTTGCAAATTCCAGCTCCCTTCATCTTCAAAAGAGAAGGGAAATTCATGAAGTAAAATGGGCACAGAGAGGTCAACACACCTGCCCAAAGTCACCCAGCTACTGAATGGCTCCAAAGACTCAGAGACTGAATTCTCTGTGAGCGCCCTGCCCGGACAGGATTAGGAACAGCCATGGGAAGGTAGGTGCCTTGGGGGCAGGGATGCGTGTTGCCTCTGGAAGCCCTGGCAGAGAGGAGTCTGCTGGAAGCACCTCCACTGCTGGTGGATAAAGTGACCGACACCAGATATAAAACTTCCACATTGCTGCTTTTACTCTCATTTGACCCTCAGAAAGGAAGAATGTGAGAAATCAAAAGATGCAAGCAACAGTCAGCCTTTGAACATGTGACCGAACTTTAGAAAGACTGAGAAAGCACCCATGTTCGAGCAAGAGTGGTCAGACACGCAGGCCAGGCTCCTCCCAGGGCCGGGGACAGCCTGCTGTGGGCCTGGCGCAGTGACGGTCCATGGGGAGTGACAGTCAAAGCCCTCTGCTGAGCGGTAGATTGGGTGGTCCTAGTCCTCACAGGAACTCACAAGCACTGACACCAGCCTGACTTCACAGGCCAACAAAGAGAGGCACAGGGAGGTCACTTCACCCAGGTCACAGGCGGAGGGGAGGTAAAGCAGGATTTGCACCTGCTCGGCACTGGGCCCCAGAGGTCATGCCCTTGACCCCACTGCTATGCTCCTTCCCAGAAAGGGAAGACATGAATCCTTTTCCTACTGGCATCCCATTTCTGTTCACTGCACTTACTCTCTCTGATGGGGCTGGTCTGAGTCTGATGTCAACTAGGAGACCCCCTGGGTGCCAAGTGGCTGCCAGTCCAAGCATCCCAGACAGGGGTGGAGAACACTTCTGGGCCCCTGGTAAGCAGAGTTCCATGGTGCAGCACACGTGTGCACAAACATGTAACACACACACACACACACACACACCCTCCTGCCCTGCCCCTGCCCCTGTACTTGCTGTGAGCTGAGGGGTGGGAAGGGCATGGGTGACTCACTGTAGTCTCCTCTACCTTCCTGGGAGAGGCCTGACTGCTGGAATTATATATTCACCCTTCACTTCCCATTCCTGTAGGCAAGTGAAGCCAGAGAAGGTCTAGGCCATTGTGACCTTGCGAATGGGTCTGCTTAAGGCCTGGGTCAATATTCATAAGCCCATATGGCTAACAGACTTTCAATCCATGTTGCAACCTGGACTCTATCATTAATCACAGCAATACCGTAGCCTCCATTTTTTAACTTGTTCAGAACCCAAAGGGTAAAAGTGGAGGTAAGTCACCCTGATGCGGTCAACTAGGGGAATTTAAAGTTTGCTTCCTTAAGTCTACTGGAAACCACTGGTAGAAAAGCAGAGTTTCTCCAGGATCTTCATCTCATGAGGGAAGAGAAATCAAAACCTCACCCTTCCCCACCTCCACACCATCACTGCACCACCCGTGAGCCACCACTGTTTGCTATCTGGGGGGAAAGGCACAACCTTCAGGGGCTCCACTGCAGCAGTACCATTCGCTGCAGCCCAGCTCACGCCCAAGGGGCTGAGAAAACTACACAGTCCCAGGGACAGAATGAGTGAGAACAGTGACCTTCGCCTCCATGCCCCAGGGCCAACAGACCTTGATGAATACATGGGAGGCAAACCAAAACTATGCGCAGAAGCACCAGAGAGGTTGGCCGCAGCATTTCATAGCCACTAATTCGGAGTCGGCAAATAGCTGGCTACCTCTGATCAGCGCTTCCCTTCAGTTTGGAGCAAGTCTTGTCAAGAATATGGTCATCTGTTGAGAGATCAGCTTGAGGGCTGAGACAGGAGAGGGGGACAGGTGGTCACTCTGTGAGACCGGAGGTAGGTGTGTCCGAAAGCTGTTCCCATGACCGAGCGAGAGCGGGTCCGTGAGAAAGGGAAGAGCCAGCAATTCTCTGTCCGATAGTTTAGATGCTACATCCTAGTTGATTACCAACACGATGGACGTTTGCAACACTAAACAAATAGTCTGGAATAGTCTGAAACTTATTTTTGTGAGACCTTAATTGACCATTCACCATGCTGGAAGGGCCCAGACATGGTACTTACGTAACTTCTAAATTGTTCGTTTTGGCCCAGAGCCACAGGAATGAACAGCTAAGTAAGCCAAGCTCCCACTGTGTGTAAAACTGACGTCAACTGAGCAACTAAACATTCACCTTGTGCAGCCTACACTATTTCTTAAACAAGGCTTTGGGAAGCAAGTCAACTTCAGAAACTATACATTGATTTTTCAAAAGAAATTTATCCAGGAGGGAAAATAACCTCTGGGATTGAAAACCAGATTTACAATAAAGATGGTCATAGCCGGTGGGGCTGGGTGGGGAGCTTTCCATTTTAGTCTTATTTTTTTAACCTCATGAAAGAAAGAAGACTTCTTGGAGGAAACATTATCAAGTGAATGCTAACACTTAAGCTCAGCAGTGAAAAGAGTACAAAAGAAAGAGCCACAGAGAAGAAAGGTACAGAAAAGGGACTCTAGAAACCCAATACACAGGCAGGCTTCTGAAAAAGAAGAGATGGTAAGGCAAAAAGATTCGGTAAGCAGAGCAGACAGCCAAGGGTGACCGACTGTCTGGTTTACCCAGGACTGAGAGGTTTCCTGGGAGGCAGGGCTATAGCCAGGCTCATTCCAGACAAAGAAGGAAGGCTGGTCATCCCAGCACTTTCACCCCAGCCTGATTCACACCTTTCCCTTGGATGAAATGTTCTGTTAGGTCACCAGATTAGAGAGTTCAAACGTGATTCAAACCAGAACCCACACGGCAGAATCGTCATTGCCAACATTGAGGAAAATGGAGCTCAGAGTCTGAGTCTCAGTGTAATCTGCAATTCCCGGGGGTGAGGGGTGACCTTGTTGGGTCTCATCACAGAGCATCAGCTAAGAATGGAACATGCGAGTGGGGGTCAGGCTGCACTCCACCAAAGAAGAGTGAACGAAAGATCAGGGAACTTCATGTGCTTTACCTCTTCACACGTTGTCAGTTCTAAAGCTAGGAGTATCTCCCCACAGGAAGAAAAAAATACTGTTATTTTTTAAAACATATTTTAGAAGTATAATCATGATTTTAGAAATGCCTGCCTACATTAGCCATCTTCCAGAAAAATGGTTTAAAATGCAGCTATGGGAAACTGAGAATGTACATTTCATATATGGGCAAGGGTTCAGGCAGGACTCACACTATCTTGAATATCAGACTTTCCAGACAACACTGTTTTCATTATGCGCAAATGCATGACTTGCATGTAGAAAAAAATACAGCTAATATTGTGCCAGCACTTCAGAAAGTACCCAGAACACACTGGCAAATCAGGAAGGAGAAATCTACAGTAGAATCATTTCATTGCTGGTATTACATAAGGGTAGATCAAAACTTTTTCAATTAGCTTTATTTTCCTAATACCAATTTCGGAAATCACATATCTTTGCATAACATTTAATTCATACCCCAAACTTTTTTTGGCAGTTGACCCAGTAAAATAAGAAAGATTTCTTTTAAAGCAACTTTTAAGCCTCAAAGGTCAAAGAACAGTACACTCATTCAGAAGGAATAGAAGAGCAGGGAAAGAAATTATTTCCAGTTACGTACACATTGGTGGTAAAGATGCCGTAGATCAAATCCAGCTCTGGCAGGAAGAAAGTGCTCTGCAGTTCATTGTAGTAGAAAGGGACCTCGCCCGGGCGGGAGCAGTTCAGGCGTGCCTTCATGAACGTGGTCCAGGTGTCCTCCAGCAGAAACCGCCCTCCGACGTCATTCTTGCAGACCCGAGCAGCCCTGGAGAACACGGTTTTCCCACAGTCGTGCTCCACGGCATTTTCTCGGAAAAAGAAGTAGGTGAAGTTCCCAATGTCGTAAGATGACACGAAGTTTGGTTCTGAGAACAACAGGAAAGAAGAAAAGTCTCAACACCCAACATCAGCAAAGACATTGCTTTGTGCTTTGCCCACTCAGCATTTCCTCCAAGAAGAGCAGGTTTTGAGTAGATAACACCTGGTACTTATAGGACAGACGGGAGGCCTCCGGGGCAGGTTAGTGATGTGAAATACTGGGCAGAACTCAGTACACAACTTCCCAGCAGTGGGAGATCACCAGCATGATTCCACGTGGAAGCAACTGAGCGAATAATGTCAAGTCATACAACACTGAAACCATCCAAATGAGCAGCAAAATATCACAGCGCGCTTAAAAGCGACACACATTACTTTGTGTGTTCTTGCATGACCTTCAAACAGAGAAGGAGAAACTGAGATTAAAGACATGAAATGTGATTCAGAACACAGGAGCCCAGTATCTTGTGTGGAAGACAACAAATTCTTTGATTTTACTTAGATACATGAGTATGACTTTACACAATGTATGTGTTTTTTTGAGGACTTTAAAAATGTTTTTCATTTGCGGAGACTGAAACTATAAGGTTAGTGTCCTGAAGTAGCTGTAGCAATTCCAGTTACCATGGTGACCATGTAACTGTGAGGGTCAACTCTTTTCTTATTTAGGGGTTGCTGGGGAATCCATTTAGAGGAGGGGACGGGTGCTGAGATGAGTCACTGCTTCCCAGCTTTCTGGTCTCATAATTAGCTTAAAAATAGGGATTTAGAAATGACAAAAACGTATGGATAACACTTAATCAATCACCAAGCTCATTAAGAGTTAGGAATTTTGTAGGCTGTCAACTGAATTTTACATACAGCATTGAAATATTATCATCATTTCCCTTTGAGCCCACTGAGAAGAGAGATGGTAGCCTTTCTGACGACAGATATGCCCTAACACTTATCTTTAAAAACTCTAATAACCAGACTTGATTCTTACTTTTTTCTGTATTGCTAAGAGCTGTCCATTCAGTCAGCAAGTATCTGCATTTTATGAGGCAATCAGGATAATATGGCAATAACCTTTGGTGTTCAAAGTTAATGGAAAAATGCACACAACAACTACACCCAGAAGGACACATTACAGGAACAATTAGTTTTGGAAGACAATTCAGTTGGCCTTGTACTTTGCCAAATCCAATCAGACTGTGCAAATATACATGTTATTGGCAGGACAATCAAAAATATGTTTGGCTATAAGATGACCCATTAATGTTGAGAGTATGAGATACAACAGGCTCACCTAAGATCTGAAAAGTTGACTCAAAGGCTGACACGGAGTTGGTGCTGACTATTCTGTCCAGAAAGACTGTTGGCAATATTAAATCAATACATATATTCCATGTCATCACATAAGGTTTCAATTTAATTCAACTGTACATTCTAAAAGTATAACAAAAATTCTAAATTGTCTATGTAATGTGCTGTTCTCTTCAGTCCACTATATTGTTAAGTCATTAAAGTCCATCAACTAATACATAGACGATTCTATAAGAACTGATTTTTAATTTATAAACTATCAAACACACAACCTTTTTAACTTGAAATGGGTATTAAAAAAACAAACAAACAAACTCTGGATTGCATTAAAATGCATGAGACAAAAGTTAAATCTATTTACTGCTAGAGCATGCTTTAATATCCTGGGAAGATGCTCAAAAAACGGGAGGTTACATATCTCTGACTTGTGTTTTTGGAACAAAAAAGCAAATTATTGGGGGACTTTTTGAATCTATGTTCACTAGAGTTCCCTACAAGAGACTACTTGCTAAAGCAGTCTCCAGAAGCAGATATAGAACAATTACAACATTGTATTTGGCTTCTCAAGAAAAAATTCACCTGCATGTCTAATTCTAAAGAAAAGGCAAATCATTTCAGAATAGATCCAGGCTCACATAACCAGCCTACAGTTCAATCATTGGACTGAAAACAAACAAAAAAGCCACTTCATCATCATCATCGTCACCACCACCACCAAACCTCACCTAAACCTAAGAAAACCATGGAAGAAGGTACACGACTAGACGTGTCCAGCCTGGAGCTATGGTTACAGCTCCTGGGGGTGGGATGCGAGGCAGAGTCCACGAGATTGGCCCAACACCCTCACATCTACCTACTTCTGCCACTAACTTGGGAACAGCATGAAAAGCACGTAGCAAATATCACTGGTACATAGGAAGTCCTAAGCAGGAAAGCAAGAAGCTGCAGCGATCCAGCCTGGCTTCTTCCAGCTCCAGGCTGGGTCTCTAATTTAACAGCAGCTGTAGAGTGCTAACTAGGCTGTACCAGGCTTGGTGCCAGGCTTCACATCTGTATGCTCAGCAAACTCCCAAGAATCATAGAGGGAGGTTCAGTGCTATTTTCCCCATTTCATGGATGAAGACACCAAAGCCCAGAGGCTTAGTTTGCCATCCACAAGGTCACACAGTAGCAGTGGAAGGCAGGGATTTATGTCCTGGATCCAGACAGACCTCAGAGTCCATACACTTATCATCCCACTACACTGAAAACATAATGGGATGCATGAGGACAAGTGATTATGTTGACAATATCTGAGAATGGGATTTGGAATTCTGGTTGATGATTCAGAAACCAAAGTGGTGAGCAGGTTTACTCAGGACTGAGATGAGGAGGGTTTCAGAACTGACCAGTGAGGACGAGTATGTCCAGATGACCCTTTACCCTGTAGCTATTAGGGACATCAGAGATGACACAGAGAGTAGAAAACACGGGAGGAAGGTATGACTTAGTAGGCAGGAATATTGTTAGGAAACATCTGCCCCCAGCTCCATGGATGAAGTTTCAAATGGTGCCAACCTAGTCACAGAGCACCAATGGTCAACCACCAGGGTATCCACTGCGTGGCCACTGCCCACTCCATGGGACGACCGCATTCAGGTTTCTCATGTAATGGGAATACCGAGGGATGGCCAGCCGATTGGCCCAGAGCTTCCTCTCTCCAGAGAGCCTCCAACATCTCTCCAAACCACCCTGAACCAAGTTTATGATAAGGTGACAAAGGGATTTTAGATAGAAATGCTCCAACACATTTCTTTTCCTGCTGAGAAAACAGGGAGGATTTGTGCTTAGTGTGCAGTATAGGCTGTCCTCTAGTTCACTGCTCATGACAGGCCACTTTCGTCAGGGAGCTAAACAACAACCCTGGGAAACATCTGGCTGCCCTGCTGTGGTCCTTCAAGACGATGATGGGTCCCTGACGGTGTGACCTGCTGTAAAATTGGGAAGCTCCATTTCCTGGAAAGCAGAGCCTTCTGAAATGCAACCAGCATGAAAGCAAGACAGCAGAAAAGCAGGAATAATTGTTGAACCGACAGCCAAATACCTCCTGCATTTATAGACAGAAATCTGGAGGTAGAGGATGTTTGAAACCCACCAGGTAGGATATAAGATGCACATTGTTTCCCTTCCATTGTTTATGTACTGCCTCTTGTTAAAAATGCAATTCACTACAACTAGTATCTGTCACTCTTGAGTGAACTGAGCAAGTCATGAATCAGGCATTGTCTCCCTGTCTACAAAGAATGTGAGTGTGCAAGAGAGAGATCGGAGGCGTTCTTTATTCTTATTATTAGAGCTACAAATAGTAAGTGTGTTGTTAATTCAGGATAAAAACAGACATGAGTATATGTCAATTTATTAAATATATGCATGGAGAAGCTGTTTTTTCTCCTGTTTGTTAAACATACTGAGTTCTCGATCACAGAATGTTCTAAAAAGTATGTCATATTATATGAAGATGTCTGTTTCATGATAGAAGAGCTTTTATTTCTCATATTTAATTACATAAGAGTGGCCACTGAGATGGGAGCACTGAGAAGAGACCCATGATATAAACACGAGTGATGGGAAGACCAAAAGAATTGACATTTTTGAGAAGATTGACCACATAAAACCAAACCCTGAATATCCACATGGGTCCTTTTTTTATTCCAGTAACTAGTGCATCAGTCTGGAGGTGTCCATGTTCGATGTTTCAACTTAATGACTGACAAGATCACTGACAGGCTCTTTATACAGAAATATCTGTCTAAATTGAAGATAATGGGTATTAAAGCAGAAAGGAATTGAAATTTTCCAACTCTACAACACTAATCTCACCAGAATCTAAATCTGCTGTAAATTCTTCCACAAAAAAGGCCACCTTGTGATACACTTGCCAAGGCAGACTGGGAATGGCTGGGCATGGAACGTGCGCAGGCTGAAACCCTGGGCGGGGCCACCAGCATCTGGAATGTTCCTCAACCTGTCTGACAATTCAGGGCACAAAAGACCTACTTTGCCCTAAGGGTTAAAGAGACTGTTACATAGCAGGAACCCAGTAAATGATGGCTATAATTATTATTTCATGATTTACTCTTGAATTCCCTTTTAGTAATTTATGTTTAGTAGAACATCACATGATAATGAATACTAAAATATGCATATATTAAGCTTAAAGGTGATCAGTATTTGAGGAACATAAAAAAGCCATGCTGAGTTTTTATAATAGCAAGCTATCCCACAGAAAGAAAAGGAGTTAATCTTAAACATGACACACAGCAAGCCAGAGGCATTCAGTTCCCTAACTGGCGGATGTCAGTCACTATCAAAACCACTTCCATACACAGTTCTAGATTCCAGACCCTGTCTTATGGCGGACATTGTTTCCCCTGCCACAGCTGTATACATATATAAGGTGCCACAGAGGGTTCCACAGTGAACCGAGTTTCATCTACGTATTTATTAGGAGTGGATAATTAACCTAAAATTAAATTAAATTAAGTAAAATGTGGTTTAAAAGCCACTGATGTGCTAGCTATTTCCCTAAGGTTTCCAGTGAAAGACAGATGACTGATAGACAGGTGTGTGTGTGTGTGTGTGTGTGTGTGTGACATACATACATGCAGTATTAAGGTGTATGTATATATGGCTCAATACTTCCACCTACTGGCTGTCTGAACTTGTCACATTATTTGAAAGCATCTATTCCCAGGTTCCCCCATTTTAGAATGGTGACAGCATACCCAGTATCACAGTCAGTCAAAGGCAGTGCATGCCAAATGCCTAGCACTGGGTTGCTAATCATTAAAGTATAGATCACTATTTATTTATCTATATACATTAACAAATATATGAATTAATATAAACACACATGAGTAAATGTATCATTATTCACTTAACAAGCTAATTCATTAATTTTGCACTCTGTGTATCAACAGATTTTGTGTCCCTTTCAGAGGTTCTAGAATCAAACACGGCAGAGGCGTCGTGGGTGAGGAGCCTGGAGTCCAGCCAGAGCCCTCCTCCTCCATTGGTACCGATGGATGGCCTGCTGCGGGGACATCCCGGCTCTGGCAGGCCCTGGTAACTGACAGGCATGGCCATGCCCTCAAGGGCAGTGTGAGGAAGCAAATAAGACACGGGTCAACAACTAATCACAATGATGACAAGGACAATGGGGGCCCTGGCCTTCAAAGGCCAGAAAGGAGGAGATGCGGGAAAGGGCGAGCTTGGGAAGAAGCCGTGAGGCTAAGAGAAGACAGAGCAGCCCGAAAGAAGACCCTAGGGGTGGCCAGGAGTGGAAAGGGCTTGTGTCAGCACAGGAAAAATCAGCGGGATGCGAGGTGGGAGGCCAGGCCTCGCCAGCAGTCCATGGCGAGGGGTTTGAGTTTCAACTGCCACTAGAGAGACACTGCAGAGGTTTAAAGAAAAGCTCACGCTCCACATTCCTGTGCGCAGTGCTAGTGGTGGACAGGTAAAGGGCAGGGGTGGGGGCAGGCAGGTACATCCCCAGGGATGGCTGACACAGCAACGTGTGCCTTGGGTCGCCAGGTCCCTCACTACTGGAGCACCAGACAAACGACAGCCACTGCTACAACACGTGCAGTGGGGCTAGGAACATGGTTCCAGCAGACTTGATTCCCTCCTTCCAGGGGGTTGCAACCTGTTGAAAATAGTGTTTCACATGGACTTCCTGGTTCAGGTAGGAGTGACCTGTACCCTGTGACATGTGCTGTTCTGCCCTGAACGGCAACCATCTGCTCTACAGGTGCGGGTCCCCCACAAGCCCACACCTGAACCAGAATGCTCCCTCTCATTATGCCCATGGTGCTTCATTAACTGGCTGCTGGTCTAATGTTCAAGCTTGAAGCGACAAACTCCTCCTTGTCTTTTCTTTCTCACACAATTCCAAGCACAAAGCCTCCCCAGCCTCCCCATTTTCCTATGACATTAAACCAAAGCATGCATTCCTAAGCTCAGTGAGTTGTAAGTAAATTTGTGAATAAGTATGTCTGAACATTTTCAAAACAGAAAGTTTCTATTTACCATGGTCATTCTTTCCAGACTACTTTAAATGTACAAATTCACATCTTTTTTTAAGAATTAATAATGAAACCTACAGAATCATAAATCAAAACTTAGGAGTTTTTTAATTGGTATATTAACTTGAATTCAAAGACCTTAGAAATATTTTAATGCCTATAAAACATTTTTAAAGACTAAGAGGAAAACATATAAGATTTAATTGAAAGAAGACACTGGGCTACCACCTTAGGCAGGCAGAGTAAGCGAACTGGGTGATGGGCTGGGCTGTGTCTCCTGAGCCGACCTTGGCCGGGGCAGCAAAGCACAGAGGGTGAGCTATCCAGGAGGTGGCCAGCAAGGAACCAAAGGTGACCGGCCATAGACTGAGGGAGACCACAAAGCTTAACAGAATAATATGGAAACAAGTGAACATATACAACTGGGTATCTTGTCAACAGGATGGCAATTTGATTTATGACCTAAACCGGAACACTTTTAAGTGGGAAAGGGGACAACATTAATAATCATGCCAGGATGTCAGGAGTGACCCAGGACTGTCACAAGGAAACTGCTTATGATCTCTAATCAGTGACCACTGAAGCATATTGCTGAATGGTTATATAAGTTCCAGTAAGTTTCTACAAAATGTACTGCATTCTCTATTATGATGGAGCAAAACTTCTTTGTGGGGGGGGGGGTTCTCTTTTCAATCCATGTCACATGAGTTAGTGTATACAGTTGGTGCTTGTGGCCTCCTAACGCTTGGTGGGGAAAGGCAAGCCTCATGCATCCATTCTCTTTTAAAATGTGCAAACTAAAAAGTCCAAATGACTTATTGCCAAGTGCATTCCTCCTTCCCCGGATGGAAGGGATTCCGTGGCTTCCCACTTGCAGGTACTCAGGGCTCCATGGACCAGGACAAAGCATGACACTATTTTCAAAGAGCCCCATGAGAACTGGTTCCTTCCTGTGTATCTACCAAACTTTTGTGCCCACACAGGGCTGTGCTCACTTATCCCACAGGACCTTCTGTTTTTGGTCTAAGAATTCCAGTTCATTCTAGCTCCTTCTGCAAGCTTGTACCAATAAAAAAAAATGCCCTCAACCTTTCCCATAGTCCCCATATCCCTGTTGCATGACAGAACGGCCATCAGGAGAGAGGCAGATGCAGGTTAAGATGTTGGAGCTTCCTAGGATGTCCATGAAACAAGGGGAGGCAGACAGCCGGTGGAGGGGGAAGTATAACCTACACAAATATGCTTCATTCCCAGGCCCCACTTGTCTTTATTTGGCTTGTTCTGTGAACTCCACTCCATTTAATATTTCCTGCTTTGGCAAACATCATCCAGGGAGCACCTAGTGCTGACCTTCAGGGACTGTGCAGTGTAGACTCTGCCAAAAGCGATTTCCCTGTCCCCAGGTGGAGCTCAGCAGAGGCGCATCAGCCTGGCCATGCCTGTACTGCGGAGAGGCAGCGGCTGCTCCCTGGGAGAAGCGCTCAGCTCCCCAAAGCACCCGCTTTCATGTTAAGCAGAAACAATTCCTCCTTGAGCTCAGCGCAGTGGGGGTTTTCTCTCCCCAAGTGAATTATTTACTCATTAGGAGGTTAATCGTTGTAGTTCAAAGATCTCAAAGAGTCTATTTAATGTGTAGGTAAAATCATTGAAGTATTTCAAACTGAGAATTTAAAATTGTTACAAAAAGAGTTTTCTTAACTAAAAACATAACAGCTCATAAAAAGTGACACTGTTAAAATGAGAATGCTTGTGGACTTAAAGCGTGTTTGCCTCCATATGTGGTCGTGGCTGGAATCTCAGAGAATGCAGGAAACTGGCGTTCGTCCAGACAAGCCAGTAGATTCCTCCAGAGAAGAAACAGGCAGGTTGCTGAGTGTTAATAAGATTATTTCCATGTAGATGTCTGTGCTGAGCTATTAAAGCTCATTTATGAATTAATTTTTCCAAGTTCCTACTGAGATTCATTTCTACGTGCAGGTGAGTCATTCCCTTCAAGCCCACCAATTCAGTTAGCACACTATTAATTTAGAACTTTTTTCCTTTGTCATGGGTTTATTGTTTCCCCAGTTTGATTGCCAATTTCTTGAAAGCAAGTTTTACAGCTTCTCTGTTCTAAGTATTGACCATTAAACATTTATTATCCTGCTTTACAGTAATCATTTAATAAGGGTTATTAATATTAGTATTTTAATGCATTAAAGCTGTTAAGGTATTTCTCTAAATACATAAATTTGTTTTAAGAGTGATTTTGGCACAGGAGAAAAATCTTATTTTGAAGCTTATATTCATCACCAAACACATAACTCAGTGTTTCAAATTCCTCTAGAACATTAGCCAATTGATTGCATCGCCTTTGATAACTGACTGAATCAATAATGGTTGAAAATGGGAATCCAAATGAGATGGCAAAAGGAAGGATTCTTCTAATGTTTGAACCTGAATCCGTTTCAAACATACAAATCTATTTGTTAAAATTCTAAGTTGCTACTAATATGACGCATTCCCTTTGTTTATAAACACATTTCTGCTATTTATGAAATGTACCTATCTATTAGTCATTCAACAAATATTGACAGAGTTTCAGTTGTGTTTCAGGGACTGAGACACTGAGCACACAGATCACTACTCACGCATAATCTCCATCCTCAAGGAATTCATAAACTCGTGGGGAAAACAAAGAAGTGAAGTATTCATCTATACACTCATTTATTCAAAAAATACATATGGGTATTCATGTGTCCAGCACTGATGAAAGCATGTGGGACACATCAGTAAACAAAACACATAAGCCCAGCGACTGGAGAACTTCCCTTTTAGAGCAAGAAATAAGTCAAGTGCTGAAAGAGAATAACAGCCAAGAATAAAAATCGAATGTGGTAAGAGGGATCAAGAGGGTGTATGAGACAGGGTGTAATTTCAAACAGGGTGGTCGGGAGACCTCCCATCTACAAGTAGCATTTGAGCAAAGACTAGAAAGAGCTAAACCAGTTGTCCAGGTAGATTAATTGGAGGAAAGAACTTTCCAGAGAGAACAGAAACCAGCAAACTGTAGCCCACAGGCCAAAACCTCCCTATTGGTTACAAATAAAGTTTTATTAGCACACAGCCACGTGTTCAGCTATGCATTGGCGATGATGGCTTCTTTCACACTATGAGGGCAGAATTGAAAAACTGCAGCAGAGACGATACATGGACTGCAAGCCTAATGTATCTACTCTAGCCCTTTGTAGAAAAATTGTGCTGATTCCTGAGAGAGCGCGAGGGGCACTGTGCAGCATTTAAGAGGCTAAGCGGGGGCAGCAAGGGGTTGGTAGTAGTGAGGAGCTGGGAAGCCCAGCGGGTAGGGCTTTTCTGCTGATGAGATTGGGCTCCAGTGGGTTTTGAGCAGAATGACCACAAGCTCCAGTATCACGGGGTAAACATTATCTTGCACAGTGCTGGGAAGGGATGAAAGAGACTGGGCTAAGTGCGGAAATGGAAACTTCAACTGAAGCTAAAGGAGGGCTGGGATTAGGGAGAAGGCAAAAGTCAAGGGAAGTGAGGAGTGTGTAAGTAAAACCTGGTGAAGGTGTCCACAGCCAGCCCTGCTCTCCCTCTCCACGTCAGCCCTTGCTGACAGCTGGGGGCACATCCCACCACCTGGGTCGTGTTGCACAGGGGCAGCAGTGCAGGTGGGACACCCGTCTGTTAGGGCTTGGCCGTGGCACTGGTGGTGTGGTAAGAAACTGGACCTGGGACTCTGGTGTGGGATCCAAGGGACTTAGCTCACTCAAGGCAGGTCGTTGGAACTATACCAGGTATTTATGCTGGGCCCCTGGGAGGTGTGGTGGGAAGACAGGGGCTCGGTTAGGCCCTTACTCAGGGCTCTCTGCATCCTGTCAGGAGGTCACCCTGGATAGGCTAATGCCATCATCTGCCCCAAGAGTAGCCCTGAAGCCCGGGGGTCCTCAGAGGCTGTGGTCGCCAAAGGGCCACAGCCTGCTATGCTTGTCTGCTTGCCCTGAAGCCTGGACAGCACCCTTTGTGCCTGGTGCCTCTCTAGATTTAAGTGTCAGAGGGATCACTGCTGCCAAGCCTTCACTTGGCAGTGTTAGGGGTGAACTGTATCCCCTCCAGAAAGATACATTGACATCCTAACCCCAGTACCTGTAAATGTGACCATGTTTGGAAACAGGGTCATGGCAGATGTAATCAGTTAAGATGAGGCCAGACCAGAGCAGGGTGGGCCCCTCATCCAATATGACTGTGTTCTTACATGAAGGTGGCCATACAAGGACAGAGAGACATACAGGGAGGAGGCCATGCAAACACAGAGGCGAAGACTGGGGTGATGCGTCCACGGGCCAAGGAGTGCCTGGGGCCACAGGAGCTGCAGGAGGCAGGGAAGGGCTCCCCCTCCAGGAGCTTTCAGGGAGGGCACAGCTCTGCCAGCCTCTTGATTTGGGACTTCTCCCCTTCAGGACTCTGAGAGAAAATATTTCTGCTATCTTAAGCCACCCGGTTTATGCTACTTTGTTCCAGAAACACTAGGACACACACACAGGCACTGTCCAAAATGTCACTGATGGTGTGGCTCAACGGAGGTGGCTGGCAGGGCCTGTGGGGTGGGTAGGCAGATGCTGACATGCGCAGCCAAGACGTGCTGGCGCTGTCATCCGGGCATTTCTGGGTCTGCCCACACACCTTAACCAACGGAATTACTACCTCCACGTATAAGCAAATTGTCCTACATACAATTTAATCACAAGAAACAAATCTAAGCGTGAAAATTTTGCTGACATGTTTAATAGGTGTTACCCTCCAGGCCTCTCCTGCTGAGACAGTTCTCTTTTCTTAACACAAAAATGTTGGGAAAAACTGGAAAATGTCCAAAACAAAGATGTGAGTTCTGTTTATTGTAATATGTGAGCTGCTGTTAGCTGAGGATAGCCTCCCAGGGGCCTGAGTCCTGCTAACGCCAGAAGGCACCCTGGACTGGGCGGTGAGGAGCAGGTCCTGAAGGCACCTGGAGGCCTGGGCAGAGCTTCAGCAGGACGGGAGGGCTGGGGGCCCGGGGGGCAGCCCAGAGGAGTGGCAGGTGGCACAGCGAGGCTCGTCAGGGTCAGGAAAGAGGAGGCTGGCAGGTGTCAGTCACTCAGAATCCACATCCTAAATGCTCACCCACTGTTTGCTCCATCTAGGACACTCAGTCACGGTCCACTGCCCACATCAGTCAGCACGTCAGGCTTCATGGAGTTGACAGTGAGGACCTCCGTTCACTCTTGTGCCAGGCACTCTACACTGTCTCGTTTTATTCCACAGCAGCTGGGTTCGCTAGTTCTCTCCAGTTTGCAGACGAGGAAGCCGAGAGCTGGGAGACGGCCAGCAGCCCGAAGGGCCGAGCTTGGTTGGACCCTCAGGTGGTCTCCCACCAGAGTGGCCACCGTCTACCCCAGGGCTCCATGCTGAGCATTAAAACTCACACACAGAGCACAGTCCTGGCCCCGGGGCCACAGTCCAGGGAGGGGAGAAATACAAAGGAGGGGGTGACAGGAAGACAGGGGAAGGACAGATAGACACGGTGCCATGGATCCCCGAGAAGAAAGGGAGGGCAGAGGTCAAACAAGCCTTGGTGGAATACAGGACGTGTGAAGGATGTGAAGACAACAGGACGCTGGAGGGTGTGTGCGAAGAACAGAGGGAGAGAGGCAGGCAGAATAAGGTGGGGTCAGGTGTGAAGCAACTGATGAGGATGGAGCAGGAGCAGAGGCTCCCCTGAAAGCTGGCGACTGAGGTTGAGTCCAGACCCTGTCACAGGACACACTGTCCCCACAGGGCTGATTGCCACAGACTTTCAGAATAGTTCATCATCAGCATGATAAAAGCAGAGATTTCACAAGAAAACCCAGATTTCTGACTTCTTTAGACAAATCTGGTGACCTGACCACTTTAGCCCAGCCCTGAGGAGGCCAAGGCAGCTCTCCACACTTTAGAGAATGCCTGGGAGTTTGCAACAGTCCCCACCACCCTAAACGTCCCCCGCCCTGCCCCTTCTCTCATTACATTTACCACTTGTAGTTTCATGCCTCTGTATGCAACTAGGGGCTTTTTGAAGACTCAAAGAAGAAGAATATGATCAGATTTGTACTGCAGAAAAATCAAGTATCAAAAGTGTGCCTTCAATCAAAAGGTCCTGGGTTGCCCCTATCCCCCAAAGTGGAGCTGGGACGCAGAGGGAGCCTTGTGCCCCTCACTCAGCAGGTCTTCATCTTAGCAAGCACGTTCCTAACTTACCAAGCAGCTGCGGGCCCCCCACACTCATTGAGCTCTGTGCAGAACAAACCCAACTCTCAGATCTGTATGTTGACTCGTGTGTCTCAATTCTTAATCCAGTTGAAAACTCAGAACGATGTAAGAGCATCATTTAATAGCACCCTAAAATCACAACAAGGAATAGGACCCTTCCTGGGTACCACAGAACTAAGGCTATTTTTTTCTGCTTGTTTGGGTTTATTTTCTGTGTGTGTATCATTTAAGAGGAAGGAGGTCTGAGCATTCTGATAAGATGGCAGTCATCGCTGGAGAAGATGTTGCAGGCCATGGCAATAAAGAAGAGAGACCTGATGCAGCCGCCACCTCAGTAAAAGGCAAAATTACTCCAGCACGCAGCAGAACTGACAAGGGCATCTGGTCAAAGAGCAGGTGGGATGCGGAGCAGAGATTCCAGTTAGGCCAGAGAGTAAATGTCCCTGTGGCAGGCTCAGCAGGACAGCAGGAGGCAGAGCAGAGCTACACAGGGGACAGAGGCTAGCATCCATCCTGGATGGAGAATCAAAGAGAGCAGAAAATCAAGACCAACCAGGAATAGAAATGGTATTTCAGGATATAAAAGAAGGAAGTGCCCCAACAATACACAGAAGCTAGAGTGGCACAGCCAAGAGCTTGGAATCCTCAGTCAGGTCCTGGGCCCTCCACCTGAGGAGGGCTGGCTGGCTGGTCTGTGGGCAGGAAAGGGTGGGCAGAGCTGCTGTCTGCAGAAAGCAGGGCCACTCAGTGTCATGGGATGACACTGACACTGAGGCCTGGGGGTTGCTCTACCATGTTTATCATGTTTATGTTGGACTTACCATCAATTTCTGTAGTTGTTGGATAATGTCATATATAAACAGCAGTACATTATAGGCATCTAAAACATGACTCTTGGTGTTCAACAAATAATGACCTCATGCCTGCCGTGACCGCAGCAAGCCCTGGCTTAGATCTTCCACCGTCCCTACTGCATTGCCTGACGCACAAATGGTAAGGATTCCATGCAGAGGGTTAATGGAATCTGACCATCTTATCAGTCAGAGGGTATGTGAATCACATGTAAAGAAAGAGCCAGAGTTTATAACTCAGGAGATGATGTGAATTATTTTTTTCCAAGATATTTTTTTCCCCATTTTGGGGAAAAAAGAGATTGTGCTCCTAATACCTTTGTACTTTGCTTTTGGCAAACTCTAATTATGATGCCTTTGGTTGGGGTTGGGTATTTTGATTTTAACTGGAAACGTTGCTTGGCCAGTAGAAACTAACACACGGACAGAAAGAAGAACTTTCGGCTCCATAGACGAAAAAGATTCAGGACCAAGAGAGGACCTTCCATAGCAGGTTGGTGGGTTCGACTGAAGCCAGCTCAACAGAAACAATGTTAATAGAGGGAAGTTTGTTACTGCTCCAGTTTGGGAAAACAGTTCTTTTGCCCTTTGGAGGCCTGCAGAATCACTCAGCTTACTGGAGAAACTTGATTAAGACATTCTCTATTCTACAAGGGAGTCTTTTAAAGGCCACCTGTGATGGTTCGTTTGACCATATTGTTTAGCAAAATATTGTGCTTATATATACACATACACATAAATAGGCATAAGTAAAGGGTCCAAACCAGTGGTTCTAAACCAGAGGCAATTTTTTTCCCTCCCAGGGGCTATTTGGCAACTTCTGGAAACACTGTTTTATTGTCACATATGATGTTGGGGGAATGGTATTATTGCATCTAGTGCATATAGGCCAGGGATTCTGCTAATCATCCTATGATAATCAGAACACATCCTAGCATAACTGGAATGTCAAAGACTTGTGCTGAGGTTGACCAATTCTGCTCTACATAATTCGCATGAACTTGGCAAAAGGTCAGGAAATCTTTGTAGAACTTAAAAGTTTAAAATAGTAAATATCATGATCGCAGTTTCAAGATTTCACCTTTGTGCAAATAAAACCACTAAATAAAATAAATGCTCGAGGAAATGGATTACATGTATGTATCCATAACGTTTGTGACTGCTGATATGTGTGTGTGTGTGGCCACGTTCACACATGAACATAAACAGACGGCTGCATTTCAGCTGGCTTATCTTTGAACACCTTCTGATTGCTGACTAATTTCTAGTCCAGGATTGAAGGGAAGTCTCCTTCAGGGAGTTTCTGGTTGCTTCAGAATAAAAAGGACTCAAGGAACGTGGTGCTACTTCCACTGGATATTGTCACATGTGGATGTAGGACCTGAAATTGCAGCTGCAACTCTACAGCCATAAGTACCTGAGGACCAAACTGACAGAATGTGAATAGCAAAGAGCAGTGGCAGGACTTGGGGCCTTTGAATTCTTAAGCCACTGAAGTCAGTAACTCTGAAGATGCCTCCCCCAACCTTCTAGTTATATGACTTGATACTTTTTTTTAATGGGTCACGTTATTTGCAGCAGCCTGTGGCCAAATTCTTTTCTACAGTGTCTGAAAATTTCATGAAATACTAGTAATTTTCCTTTTTAGAAATAAAGAAGCTAATAAAGAATACACAAGTCTACAGGTATCTTTGGTAACACATCTGATGCCCTTCCTCTTGGATGTACAAAACAAGTTACATCTTGATTTCTCTAGAGAGTGAAGAAATTTTTCTTTCGCAAGTGTGACGGTTTGCTTTGGAGCACCAAAGTAACCAGCATCACAGACCAGGGAGACGAGAACCTGGCGGTGGCTGAAAGGCTTACCATTGAGCCATTTGGAGTTGTACTGTGCCGTGCGAAGAGGAGGTAAGAGGCCCAGACTCCGGTAAATGGCAGGATCGCGACCCGGGAAATCCATGGCTGTTGCAGCATAGAGCTCCCCGCTGGCTGTAAGGAGAGCTGTAGAATTGTGCTGGGGGCTGTAGGGACAGCGCGCCATGCCGCTGATCTGATCATGGATCTCGGTCAGGTTACTCAGCTACAGGTGAGGACAAGAAAGAGGAAAGCAATGAACCCTTATGAAGTCCCTTTAACAGTGTCACTGGACTATGCCCACCCGAGTTGCAAATGTAGCATGTGCAATAGGCTCCCTGGGACTCATGATAAGACATGGTAGACTTCTACACAACAGACTTACATCACGCTGTGGTCATGGTTAGAGAATCCAGCATTCAATCAATCTCTCTCGTCAACCCTTTATATTTCCTGAAACTTGTGCTACTGAACACTCAAAAAATACTAAGATTGCTGTATATGGCTTCTATTTATAATGCATGGCCAATGTAGATTTTCCCAGCTTTATAAAGAAAACCAACTTCGATAGTTACAGAAATATAAACACAATAAAGGTTATAGGTAATTTTATCAATATAAGTCAATCAAAATATTATGAATAGCCTGAAACTGTGTTCACAGATAAGGAAGCATGTGCGGCTAGTTAGCACCATGTAACCTAAATTTCCAAAACTTTTATTTTTCAGTTTTTAGAGGACATTTTGCTGTCCTGCAGGCATCTGGTGTGAATACAGCTTCTCAAACTGGATTCCCAAGCAGTCACTGAATGAGAAAAGCTCTTTGGGTGGTAGGGGACTTTGCTTCACTCTTACCTGAGAGGTAATAGAGCAGATGGGTAAGCCAGAAAGCTCAGCTACGCTGCATGTTTTACTGTTAGATGTGTGGCCCTGGAGAAATTTCCTGAACTCCTTAGGCCCCAGACTCTTCTTCCATCAAATGTGGATCCACAGGGTGATCACTGCATGGTGGATGTGAGGATTAAACTGCTGAGTGGATGTAAGGTGCTTAGAACAGGGTGTGGTATCTAGGGACCTCTCTGAACTTCTCTTATTTTCAATAACCATTAATTTGAAAACAATGAGCATTAAAGTAGATGACAAATTCAAGGTTCTGACAGACTTTGTATAACCAGGAAATTAACATAATGGTATTCTTCGCTATGTTCCCTGAGGAAGATAAAAAATTAGTATTTCAAATTACAAAGATTACACGTGTGCTCTGATATCCTGCTGTTCTACAGGTGTGAGACCTGGATGCGAAAATCCCTCTATCAGCAATGGCAGGTTAAAAGGAGGATGAGTTATAGCTTGACTTTGCCTAGGGTTCCATTTGTTTAACTTTTTTCACATGCTTTTTATCCTATTTGTAAATTATATTATCTTCATTTGAATGGGGATTTTAGGCTACTTAAATGTGTAACAGTATCCCTACAATAAAGAAGAATAAGAAAAAGGAATGCATTGAGGATTGGTGTTTAGGATCACTGGCGGGGAAAAATCTGGTAGAAATAGTTCAGAAACATACTTAAATTTAATTAAACATGCCATAGTTATTTCTAGCTCTTTATATCATGACAGTGTGATTAGTAATAAATCAATAGAGCAAATACTTCTTCCATTTGACAAAAGATGTTTTCTTCAATGAAAAGGCAACTCCTTAGAAAACAGGAACACATTTAAGTCAAGGGTTTTAATGGAGTATTTGGATTTTCCCAGTATTAAATTCTGTCAAGGCTCAACAGGTTGCCGTACCGTGCGGTTGGTGCACATGGGTGTGAAAGCGTTGGTGCCACAGGTGAATAGCCGGTCACCACCCACCAACAGCACCCGGATGTAGTTCTGACACTCCTCCTGGAAAGAGTCACAAGAAACATGTTAACAAGGCTCAAGCACAAGAGGAATAGTGAATCTGAATACATTTTGTCTGGCTAATAAATTAAATGTAAATTGACTACTAAAAAAACAGAAACAAAATTTAAAAACCTTCTCAGATAATGACCAAAAAATAACAACAAAACAGGTAAGTAATCTGACTTTTTCTATCTGCACCATTGTTCAATAGCAGATGTCCATGAAGATAAATGTATGTTCAACTAAAATTTCAAACATGTCTTCTTTTAATGAATATGGTTTCATTTAGAACTGTTATTGATAACAGTGCAAACCCTAAATTTCCTTTAACATGCTTTAGGAGAAAAAATAAAAGGAAACTATTAGCTGCTGCTCACAAAACAGTGTCTTAGAAAACTTCTCCAGAACTTTGAAAAAAGATTAGGAATGCTTCTCCAAATGCAAAGGTCACATGTGAAACTCTGTATACAAATTGGAACAGGTTTTACAAAAAGTTCTCAAACTGCATTACATACACAGTGAGACTCTATAAACATCTGGGTTATTGATGGGCAAGTAAAAATAAAACTAATAAGGAACGGATGTCTGGAACATGTGGGAAGAAGCCCCATGCTGAGAGATGACCCAGGGTTGAATACTTTTTTGTGGCTGTAATGCATTCATAGAAAATCTGGGGCATGGTCATAGTAGCGCATAGTCTTTTGAACTACAAAGTTCTTCATTCATTCAGTGAACATCTACTAGTAGATACTCTTTGGTAGGCACGATGCTAGAGGTCACAGTCTAGGCATGTAGAAGAAAATTAAAACACAGGGCCATAACAACTACTATGGAGTTGTCCACAGAAGAACAGCATATTACTAACTCTAGAATGAGGGGAAAAGAGGAGGTGGGAAAGCTTCCCAGAAGAGGTGACACCTAAGATTGTTTCAAAGGAAGAAGATAATTTAGTGAGTTTTCTAGGGGGAACTACCACCTGACACTCAGAGGGTTTTACTGAGAAAAGAAAGTAAAAACATTCCAGATATAGGAAATGGAAAGCATGGTGATTTCATTCCTTACAGAACAAGTAACACATGAGCTGAGGAGACATGGGCCAGGTGTGCCAGGCTAGTGAATTTGACCTTTACCCTGAACATGAATGGACTCATTTTATGTTTTTACTGCATGAAGTTTTGACCTGATCCAATATTTATTGTTGAATCAATCAGAATCAATGGGGAAGCTAAACTGGAGAGAGACTATAGTTGGGAGACAAGTAAAGAAACCACTTTCATAATTCAGTCCCCCATCATTTACTGCCTGGACCAGGTGGCAGGTGTGAAAGGACAAAGCCAGAATCCAGCAAATCAACAGGACATGGTACTGATCAATCAACTAAAGAAGATTCGGCAGATGACTCAATGGTATGAATCACCCACTATCCCAAATCAGGAAGATCTAGATTTAACAGCACAGCAATGCTCTCTTTGACTTGACCAAATGGAACGCAATCTCTATAAAACACTGATTTTGCCATAGAGCTCAGTCTGCCGCATAGCCTGGCCATGAAGATGAAAAGAGCTAAGTTGTTTGAATTTGCTTTCTAAATGTAAAGTAAAATATCAAAGGTAGACAATTCTAATATTATTACTAGCAGTAATAATATCAAAAGAATTAAGAAATGAATATAAACAGTGTCCAGTAAATGTAACTGGGAAGGTGCACCACATGGCTGGGTTTGTTTCGTTCTGTTCTGTTTTGTTATAACTGGAGAAAGGAGTGTGCTAAAGAAAAAGAACAAAACAAGACTTCAAAGAGTCACATCATTCTCCCTTCCCAGGCTTGAAGCACAGAGCACAGGAGGGGCACTGTGAAGCCACCACGTCTGAGAGCAGAGGGCACAGGAGTTTGCAAAAACAGGATCAAGGCAAAGATAAAAGCACAAAACCTAAGCATGTCTGAGGGGACTCCAAAAAGACAAAATGGAGAATACAGGCTGAGAGGACTTGATGCCTTTAACACATGAAACAGATACAATAATGACACTATAATAAAGAATGAGATGAAAAATTACAAACACTGGAGAGAGGTGGGGATTTTGTTTTCTGTTGTTGCTTATAAAACTCCATCAAGAGTGAATCAAGATGTAGAAGAACTTTTATTTTGTTTGTTTTTTCGAAAGCAAGAGACTGCCACAAGGTAGATATATATAGGCAGTTATAGAACCATGAACACCATCAAGGGTAAGTTATTCCAAAAAAATGATCCCAACTGGAAAGATGTAATCTCGTGAGGGGATTCTACAGAGCTGGGGAAGAGAAAGCACATGCCTTTAATCAGTGATAGGAAAGCAAACAATCAAGATAACACATGTGGTATTTATTTAATCTCCCAAAAGATAGACAAGTGAAAATAGGACAGTAGGTTGTGGACATGAAGGCCCATCACAGATTTGATGAAGAACTGTAAAGATGGTTAGGGATAGGGAATGTGATAGCCAGGATGCAGATGTGTGCCAGGGAGGCAGAGCAGATCCAACCGGTAATTTAACAAAATCTTGGAAGAAAGTAAATCAGGGGAAAGATGCTATTATTTCAATCAGAACACAGAATTTTTTAAAAAGTCTGTTCTGGTAATCAGGGCCACGTGAGAATACATGTCTGTACTGTTGAAGCAGGGTCACGTGCCCATTGGCTTCCCCTAGCTCAGTGAGCACATAGGGAAGGGAGGAGGCCAATGTCAGGAACCAGGATGATCAGATATAGGAGACTGAACAGTCGTCTTCTAAAAGGATGGAGGACAGACCCAGCCCTATGGAACCTAGAATTGCTTACAATAAATGGGAACTGAGGAGGGTAATGTTCTAGAAGAGCCCAGTAGAGAAAAGCTGGATGAAACAGGGTGGGGAGAGGGGTCTGTCTTGTTACCGATGAGGTTAGGGTGAGGCATGTTCACTCAGTGTATCATACAAGAGAAACCTTTGCAGGTAGTGGCAGCTTTTGTTTCTATTTAATGGTCAAGAGCTGAACTCCAGTCAAAATCCGGCTCAGCTCATCTCTGAGCCTTCCTGTTCTCCCTTAGAAGTTCCCTCATGACATAATAAAGATCAGAGCAGAAATAAAAGAAATAGAGAATAATAAAACATTAGTAAAAAAGTTAATGAAACCAAGAGCTTGTTCTCCAAGAAGATAAACAAAACAAACCCCTAGCAGACTTATCAAAAAAAAGAGAATATACAAATAAACAAAATCAAAAAAGAAAAGCATAAGTTACAATTGACACCACCGAAACACAAAGAATTATTAGAGAATTCTATGAAAAATATATGCCAATAAATTGGACAACCTAGAAGAAATGAACAAATTCCCAGAAAAGTACAATCTTCCAAGACCAACCTAGGAAGAAACAGAAAATCTAAACAGATCAGTAATGAAATTACCAGTAACAAAACCAACATGGTAATCAAAAAATTCCCAACAAACGAAAGTCCATATCAGATGGCTTCACAGTTGAATTTTACCAAACATTTAAAGAAAAGCTAATACCCATCCTCAAAGCATTCCAAAAAGTAGAAGAGGCAATACTTCCAAACTCATTCTATGGGGTCAGCATCACTCTAATACCAAAATCAGACAAAGAAACAACAAAAAAAGAAAATTACAGACCATTATCCATGATGAACATAGATGCAAAAATCCTCAACAAAATATTAGTAAACTGAATCCAAAAATACTTCAAAAAGATAATCCATCATGACCAAGTGGGATTTATTCCAGGGATTTAAGAATGGTACAATATTTGTAAATCAATTAACATTATACACCACATTAACAAAAAAAGATAAAAACCATATGATAATCTCAATAGATTTAAAAAAAGCATTTGACAAAATTCAATATCCATTCATGATAAAAATTCACAACAAAATGGGCACAGGGTGTCCATACCTCAACATAATAAAGGTCATATGACAAAACCACAGCTGACATCATACTCAATGGTAAAAACCTGAAAGCTTTTCCTCTAAGATCATGAAAAAGACAAGGATGTCCACATTCACTACTTTTATTCAACATAGTACTGGAGGTCCTAGCCAAGGCAATCACACAAGATAGAGATACAAAAGGCATCCAAATTGATAAGGAAGAAGTTAAAGTGTCACTATTTTCAGATGACATATTATACATAGAAAAACCATAAAAATTTAGAATAACTGGATTCAGAAAAGTTGTAGGATACAAAACTGATACACAGAAATCTGTCACATTCCTATAATAATGAATTAGCAGAAAGAAAAATCATGAAAACAATTCCATTTACGATTGCATCAAAAAGAATAAAATGCCTAGGAATAAAACTAACAAAAGAGGTGAAAGACCTGTACTCTGAAAACTATAAGACACTGATGAAAGAAACTGAAGTAGACACAAATCAATGGAAATATAACCCATGCTCATGGATAGGATGAATTATTATTATCAAAATGGCCATCCTGCCCAAAGCAATTTACAGATTCAATGCAATCCCTATCAAAATACCAATGGCATTTTGTCAGTGAAATGGAGCAAATAGTCCTAAAATAGATGTGAAACCACAAAAGAACCAATTAGCCAAAGCTTTCTTGAGAAAGAAGAACAAAGCTGGGGGTGTTACACTCCCTAACTTCAAGCTATATGACAAAGCTATAGTAATCAAAATAGTATGACACTGGCACAAGAACAGACCCATAGATCATTGGAAAAGAATAGAGAGCCCAGAAATAAACCCACGCCTATATGGTCAATTAATATACTATAAAGGAGCCACAAATACACAATGGAGGAAAGACAGTCTCTTCAATAAATGGCATTGGGAAAACTGGACAGCTACAGGTCAAGAGAATGAAACTGGATTACTGTCTAACTCCATATACACAAGTAAACTCTGAATAGATTAAAGACCTAAATATAAGACATAAAGCCATAAAACTCTTAGAAGAAAACATAGGCAAAAATCTCTTGAACATAAGCATAAGCAATTTTTTTCTGGACATAGATCTCAGGGCAAGGGAAACAAAAGCAAAAATAAACAAGTGGAACTACATCAACTAAAAAGCTTCTGTAAAGAAAAGGACACCATCAACAAAACAAAAGGGCAGCCTATAGTAGATCCATAAATGATATAGGGGTTAACATCCAAAATATATAAAGAATTCATATGACTCAGTACAGGAAAAAAAACAAAACAAGAAACCGTGATTAAAAAATGAGCAGAGGACCTGAATAGACATTTTCCCAAAGATACAGATGGCCAACAGGCACATGAAAAAATGTTCCACATCACTGATAATCAGGAAAATGTAACTCAAAACCACACTAAGATATAACCTCACACCAATTAGAATGGCCAGTATCCTAAAGACAAGAAATAACAACGTATTAGCAAGGATGTAGAGAAAAGGAAACCCATCTACACAGTTGGCGAGAATGTAAATTGGGGAAGCCACTGTGGAAAGCAGTATGGAGGTTCCTCAACAAACCAAAAATAGTAATGCCATGTGACCCAATAACTCCACTTCTAGGAATTTATCTAAAGAAAACAAAATATCTGATTCAAAAAGATACATGCACCCTTATGTTTACTGCCACATTATTTTACAATGGAAAAGATATGGAAGCAACCAAAGTGTTTATCGATAGATGAATGGATAAAGAAGATGTGGTTCATATCCATAATAAATATTACTCAGTCATAAAAAAGAGATCCTGCCATTTGCAACAGCATGAATGGACCTAGAGGGTATTATGCTAACTGAAATAAGCCGGGTGGAAAAAGACAAGTATCATATGACTTCACTTACTTGTGGAATCTAAAACAAAACAAAACAAAATTAACAAAATAGCAATAGACTCAGACACTGAGAAGTAACTGTTTGTTATCATGAAGAAGAGGTTGAAGTGCGTGGGTGGGAGGGGTGAAGGGGACAAAAGAATCTCAATTATAATATAAATTAGTCATGGGATGGAGGTGCAGCATGGAGAATATAGTCAATGGTTATGTAAAACCTTTCTATGTTTCAATAAAAAAATAACTAAAAGGTTCCCTCATGTTTAATTCACAAACTGCTTCAACTGACTCTAGAAGCAGACTGGATGTCAATCCTAAGCAAATAAGTATATTTAAAATAATAACATTTTTTTTTAAAGAGATTGGGGCAAGTTCATACAAAACAACATGTAAGAGAGAAATGGAAGAAAGTGGAGGTACTTGGTATTAGGGCAGAAGATAAATTTAGGAATGAGTCCAAGGTGAGAAGGAAAGTGATGGCCTGTGTACCAGGCTTTGCAAGGATCAGCCTCCTCCTGGTTCTGATCCTCAGGGCCAAATTCTCCAAAGGGAAATCTCATGGTAAACTGCTTTGGTCAGTCTCTGCTACAACTGGGGCCTTTTCATAGGTTATCTGAACTTGCTAGGTTTGAGTTCCTTTTTCTCATTCAAGATTTTTTTTTCTTTTATCCTATTTCTGTCCCTTGAAAATGGCTTAAGGGGATTTAATGAATTTTGGTTTTCCAACAAGTGTCACAGTGCTCATTTCCAAGGCCACCAGCAACCTGCCACCTCACAGCTTCTGATGTTGATGAGAGCCATCTATCTGCATTTTGATAAACCACATGAACATTAAAATGAGCCATTATACCTGTGATCACAACTGTGGGTGGACCTGTCCTTGACTTCCAAGCAATTCTTGGTTGAATTGATAGCTGAGAGGCACAGTTGCTGACTCACTGCAAAAGTTTTTAGATGGAGACTGGCCAATACCCACTTGGTTTCAAGGACATACAGCCCTGGCCCCACAAGAGGAAACAACATATTTTAGAACCTTTTTCTTAATGAATTAACTAGTTTTGCCTTACGGCATTTCACCTTTTTTTCTTTTTCCCAAAGGGTATGTTCTGCTTGAAGGAAGATTGTAACTGCATGGGAAGATGATCCGCACACAGGGTAGACGCCTTAGCACCACCCAGCCCATTCCCCCACCTATCAGCTTTAGGGAGGGGAGTGAGGGCCCCGGCCTGACAGCCTTTATGTTCATCACAGCTTCCCACTGAAAGCAATGAGTCTTTTTCTTAATGATGCATTACCTTTGTGAGCATCCAAATTGCAGAAGAGCATTGTACCAACCAAAGTCATGATTCCAATCAGATATAAATGTATATATGGTGGATATAGGTATGAAACATGCATGTAAGACATGCATGTGTATTACATATACACATATGTACAGCATACTAAGGAAGTATATACATAAATATATAGAAATACCATTCTATATATGTATATACCAAAATATATATATAGATGTATACATTTATAATATATATAAATGCATGCACATATGAATGTTAAAATTTATATTGTGTGTCATGTAATACATAGTGTACTAATAAATTAAAATGTACCTATTACATATCTATTTATATAATGTGACTATGTTCAAATTCAGCTGACTCCCTGGGAAACTTGTTTGGACACTTCAATTTAAAAGTAACAAAATTTGGTGTGCCTAATGTGCACAGGTGTTAGGATCTAAGAATCCTCAATTTCTGAAGCAATTACACAGAATAAAGGCAGGTCTGTAGCATGCTGCATGCATTGTCTAACTAATGGCTTTCCAAATACAGACACTTCGGGTGAACATATCATCCCTTATGCGACCAGGTTCCCAGGCAGGATGGCATCATGTTTCCTCTCTCCATCACTTGGCATTCACCTCTTCACCTGTACAACTGGACACCTTGGGGAACAGGGTGATAGGGTACAGCAGGAAGAACAATACACAGAGCCCTGGATTCTAATCTAAACTCTCCCACTACTTAGTAAAATAATTCTAGGAACTTGGTGTTAAAAATACTGAAATGAGATCACAAACAAAAAACTTTTGAAAATTACAAAGTGCAACATTTCCACATAAAGCAGCTCTTTCATCCTTGAATACAGTCCTTTGTAAGAGTCCTAAAGGTCATGGTGGGAAGGCCTCTCTTTGGCTCAGACATAATAACTCCAAACAGAGAGGAACTCTGGTGATACCACAAGAGAATTGACCATTTATGTTTAAAATAATATTTGTGTAAAAGTTAGTTTTCAAACCTGATTTCCATAATGGTATTTTAAATAGAACTGAACCCATCTGATTTTATTATAAAAAGTTTAGAATCCATCCAAAGATATTTTCCCTCTCCTTTTAATACATGGAACATTTAAGCCGTTGCAGGCAAAGTCACCCCATCCCCAAATGAGGTGAACATGTTATAAATAAAACAGAATTCAAACCCCATGAACACCTGGCAGCCTCTGTACCTCCTTCTTTTTAAAAAGGCCTAAATCAAAGATCCAGCTACATTTTCTTGACCCTGATTCCCTGAATTGTCATTTCTAGTGGACTACACATGAAATCATGCCTATGTCAGTCCCAGCAACACCAACGAAACGAGGAAATGTGTCATCTTTCTTCTGCCGGCTGGCTCTGCAGCCAGCTGAGGAATGTTCTCCTCCCAAGAAGGGTGTGGGCGCAGGCAGTCCCCACCCCAGCAGGCCCAGGCCCAGCCACGCTTAGCATTCTTGACGCCGCAGTAAAATGCATGGTGTGGGGCAGCACAGACCACTCTTCTTAGCGCGGGGGAAAATGAGTTCAATCAGAATGGCTGGCATTTTTCTCATTTTTGAGATGTCAGATTTTGCATTATTCTTGTATTTCAGGGAGAAGGGGAACTTTGGACTCCTGTGTAAGTTTTCATAACACTACTGCACAAACAAACTATAGAACAGTAGAATTCTCATTTCTAAGCCCGTGACTCCTAAGAAAAGTCTGAATCCCACTCCCCCAAATAGATGTTACATTGTACAGCCACCCCCCTTATCCTTGGGGGATACATTCCAAGACCCCTGGTGGGTGCCTAAAAGTGTGGAGGGTACCAGACGCTACACATGCCAGGAGTTCTCCTATGCACCTGTAGCCATGGTAACATTTAATTTATCAATTAGGCACAGTAAGAGAGTGACAATAATAATCAAATATAACGATAACAAGACACTGTAACAAGTTATACAAGTGTGGTCTCTCTCTCTTCTCTGTCACTTTCAGAGCATCTTATTGTGCTGTGCCCAGCCTTCTGGTGAGGTTGTGAGATGCTTAAACACCTGGGTGATGAGATGAAGTGAGGTGAGTGTCGTAGGCACTGTGATGTGGTGTAAGGCTGCCAGCGACCTTCTGACGACAGGTCCAAAGGGGGATGGTGAGCTTCTAGACCGAGATGCACCGTGGTAACTGTGGGAAAGGGGGACTCTGGTAGCTAAACTGACTCTGTGAAGATGTTTTCCTGATTTGGCCCCTTGAGTTGTCAGGACAGGGAACTTTGGGTTGTCTGAATTCTGAGGTTAGGGGCTAGCCTGTGGGCAGGCAGTGTGGGGTCAGTCTGCTCCTTTCCACAGGGGCTACCTTAATCCCTTCCCTTCTGTGGCCCAGGAACTGGGCTCTGGCTTTCAACCAATGGCTCCTGCATCCAGTGCCATTTTAAGGAAGCAACAGAGATCCTAAATGAGAAAAGGAAGCTAGTGAAGGAGGAAAGGAGGGTGAACAGTCTGCTGTCCCTCTGCCCTCACGCCCATGGCCCAGCCCTGCAGGGCTGCTAAGGCAGACACTTCTGTAAACTGATCACTCAGTACTGTGTGCACGTGAACTTCCACTGCACATTATTCAGCTATGACACCAAATTCTATCTCAGCCCAGAACAGTTTGTTCAAAATGGTTTGTGAGCTTATCAATATAATTAATGCAACCTAAAAGAACACATGATTTTTTTCTCAGAGTACTGACAGTTGAAATTCATCTTCATGTCTCCTAACATAGTCTTAAAAAAATTCTATCCATGAATGCAGTTTGAATCAATTTGTAATTACTGAGATTTGCCACTGTTCTTAGTCCATTAAAACTAGAAACATGTGGAACTTAAAGGTATGATTTTATTTAACAATGTTTGTTTAGCTCTTTTTTTTTTCTGTTGATTAAGGAAACTCAACTGAGTGTAGTAACGATTGGTCCCCTCTGTGAATCTAGGGTGTATTACCTACTGGGCATGAAAGATGGCATTTGTTCTCTGATTTTCACTTGTTTAATTTCTAAGCACCAAACACCCAATGGTAACAGCTTAAGGCAAAACATAGGCAGAAGCAAGTTTTCCCTCCAAGTAATATTCACCTACTAGTAAAATGCTACCACACCAAATCTTTTTAAATTATTGACTCAGACTATTAACAAGAGAAACCCTGGCTGAATGTTTTCCTTTAATTAATATACAAGGAACTCAAGGGAATTGATGCCCATAGAGGGGAAGGGAATTATAATTTTTTAAAATTAAAAGTCCGTGATATAAATACGTGTGGTCTAGAAAAAACATGAAAGTGCCCTTAGGAAGAACAAGATTTAAAAATGGACCATATCAAAGTTGCCAATACATTGACATTTGGGGAAATAGAGGGATTCTCAACCAGGTCAGTATCTGAGGATATCTTTGGATGTTTTTGTGATGACAGGATGAGAGGGATTAGTGGCATTTATTGGGCAAAGGCCAGGGACACTACTAAACATCTGACCACAGACAGGGCAAACCCCACAACACTGTAATCTGCCCCAAACATCACAAGTGCTGAGAGCGAGACCCCCTGAGGTACAGCCCACTGCCCACGTGTGTGCCCACTCACTGGCAGAACATAGTTAGACATCCACTCAGGCAGCAGCCAGGGCTCAACAAGAAACTGTCCAGCCCAGCTCCTAGCTCAGGGGCATGGGCTGGAGAATTAAAATGCAGCAGGATAGGGAAATACAAGTAGCTACTGGCAACTGATGTAATGTGAGGGCGGGGCAGGGGCAGGCAGGAGTCCCCAAGGAGCAGGATATAGTCCTGGGAAGTAGGTGAGGGAGGCATGGTGGAGGGGAGCAGGCAGCAGGGAATGGCGCAGCTGGGAGCCCATGGAAGGGAAGGATGTCACTACCACCTCACGGGTCCCAGGTTATCAACGACACGTGTTCACAGTCAGGCACTCCGTAGGTGTCAAGAAAGTCTGTTGCTCCGTTTTCAAAACTGAATCGTGCTTCCTGGTGTACCCATGGACCCAGGAAGAGGGGAGAGCCGAAGTACCAGAGGGAGGATGAAGACAGGAGAGAAAGGAGAGGAAAGCAAAAGAGGGAAGGAAGTGTGGGAGAAGGAGGCCACCAGACAGTGTCCAGGGTCCCCGATGGCACCCGTGTCACCAGGCAACAGGGACAGTGCTGGCATCAAACAGCTGAAAGAAAGGTCAATGCTTTGCATCCGTGAATCTTGCTGGTAAAAGAACGAGAAGTCGCTTTTTCCACCTGCCCCCCAGTAAACGTGCTTGCTACACTTCACGACACAGAAGGGTCTTCAAAGAGCTCCTGTGCTGTGGCGAGTGAGGAGCAGATGCAGAAATACATCAGGCTTATCAAGACGTGTAAACATCACAGGGAGGAGAAAGAAAGCCACACGAAAAACACCTCTGCAAAGCTTTATACATTATTTATACCAACTCAGTAAGAAGAATCCATTATTATTTATTCTGGATGGTCTTTTAAGAGACCGTAGTCTGAGTCTCTGTAACCGGGTGCTACCTTTAAATCTCCTGTGTCTCTGGTGAGGTATCTCAGGGACATTTTCTGAGCTCCAGTATCTTTCAGTAAACAGTCCTCATCAATTGTGTCAAGTGCTTTCCTGGCCGGGACCGCACTGTGCTCTCTCCTCCTCCTCCTCCTTCCTAGTTCTCCATTCAATTTTAGGAAACCCAGTGACTAAATTTGCTGAGACCTGCCTCCATGTCCAACCTCAAAACTGGCTAAAGACAGAGAACCAGGCGATGAAACTGGGTAAATGGAAGAGCATAACAGTCTTTTCCAAATGCAGAAGGTGTGATGACCTTTAACCAGCGCCCTCTGCACTTGCTGTATTTTCCCCTAAGCTCTTGGTTCTGGGGCCAGGCTGCACAGGACCCCTCTGCGGCTCCCCATGCTTCTGCTTTCTTCTATAGCCCCAGGGATTCCCACTGGAAGGGCCCATCAAGACCATCACTCACGAGAGACAGGATGAGCCCCTGTGCCAGCAGCAGGAGAATTTTCACAGGG